>UZAN01057017.1:0-13151 GCA_900618425.1 Echinostoma caproni
AATCATAAAAATGCAATCGATGCAGTAAAACAAAACGATCAATTCAAACAAAATTACAACAGAGCTTCCACTTTTGAAATTTAATTTTTTCATTCGTCACATATTTCTTATGGTAGTTTTTATTATCAGCTATTGACTAATTTACTATTCCTAAATACACACTGATTTTTGCGGTTTCCTCGAGGAACTGACTCTCCACATGCCATTCATTCTTCTTCAACTACAGGGGCTGTAACAAAATCACCTAGATTTTTTCTGTTCATTCCTAGATAAAATTTGTTTTTCAAATTATCATCAGTTACTGTCTCACAGTAAGATGAAGGTATACTTCATACGCCCAGGTAATTTCAATTTTGAGGAAACAAATCAATTTGATCAGTCTTCTATTGTTATTCCCAGTCTTCGCGAGATTTATCGCCGCTAACTACGCTCCTGGTGCTCAGATCAATAAAATATTCTGCTGTGCCACAATGCTTACTGCTAAAAACAAAGAGCCTTATATCGCTCCATCGTTTCTCATAAGATATTCATTAAGCACAAAATAGTTCATCACTAAATAACAATCACTCATCAAATCCTTTTGAATCGTCGCTGTGTGTATCCAGCAGTTCATACTTCACTTGTATACCTATCCCCGAGGATTTGAAGCCAATTTTATTCAGTTCATCTGGAACGTAGATGACCAATTGGTATCTGCATTTTGATGATATTCGGTTGGGGTTAGACAGTAATGAGGGTCAAAGGGAGAACCCCTTATGAGGGTAAAGAATATTTGTGAGTTATCCTGCTCGTCTGAAAGCGGATTTGTTGAAGTCTCCAGAGTGGTAGGTGTAACATAAAATAATTTGTTGCAGATGAAATTAGTACAAATATTCGTGGAAAACTCAGTCAATGTTTTCCACGAGAGACCTTACACTATCTCACCCAAGACCAAGACAATTTGCATTAATAAAAAAAATCAATCTGATTGTACCAGTTTCCAATCGGTTATCATGTCAACAACCGGACTCAAATCATCTGTTATATTGTTACAGAATTGCAACTTATTAAAGAAAAATCAAAGCTGCCGCTATCCTAGAACTACCGGGTGCAAATCAACTGATACGACACCTCTAAAAGCAAGCAAGAAAGATACTGATAAGCTAGCCAGTCTACTCAGGATGCAATTTGTTTAAATAATGCCATTAGTGAAGGCACAGGGGTTACAAAAATTAATACACTTACACCTAAGCCGTTTAAAGTGATGATCTTGAAAATTTCTACACAATGAGTGGGACTTATTCATTCTAGTGACTCCAACCTATGTCGGAAGGCAAGCATCAAATCCATTTTTTCCATCTAAAGGTGCAGTAGTGGAGTGCAGTGTAGTCAGTGTGGTCGAAAGCGGTTTTCAGATACAAAAGAAATGTCCAAGCTTCGGAACACACTGGCTAAGTGCTCCATTTTCAATCACTCAAACCACAAGAAAAATCTCCCCACTTAGGTAGTCTAAAACCTTTTGACTATCAAGTTCACGGAAAAGGTGAATAAATTCATAACGAAAAGATAAGTTTCCATAATTCGTTAAATTGATCTTCGAATCGTGAGATTCATATCTGCACCTGACCACAGTAAGGACACAATCACAAATCGAACAAACATGTCATGTGGTATTTCAAACACGCGAGTCAAAAAATGCTTTCGACGGTAAACCGTGCAACGAATAACTCTTGAAAAACTCCGCTGCAAATTCAATGGTGTTCTCCGGTTTCTGCATTAACAAAGCTTGAATGAAATCACCGAGCATCTCCTTGACAACTGGATTGTTTCGCAAATAGAGTAGATAATTGGCTTTGAGCTGTTCCTGTGAAATGAAAATAAACAAATGGATTATCAGTGAATGCATTCCACAAAGCCTAGTTGTCTGAACGGATGCACAAATAATCCCGTTGCGACGTTTCAAAATCACTTTATGAACTTCAACAGAAAAAAGTTAGATGCTGATTAACCAGGTAAAAATCTGATTGTGTTTCTATTCTGGGAAGTACAAGCTTATTTTCACCATTCTACCTATGATCTTTTTATTGTTCTTGTTGTTAAGCAGGATAATCAAATAAGCATTTTTGCATGATGGAAACAATCATCGCACGTGAATTTCACTTACATAGTTTTTTTATAGTTTGCAATCGGAACTACATCTGTCATTGACAGGTTCATGAGTTGCAAGGTTTGCACGCCGCCACTACCATCGCATCATCCGGCTGAATGCTAGGCGTGCAGAATTCAGTCCTTTTTGTCTCTCCACTCCAAGTTCCAGGATTTAGGATATCAATTTTCTTTCGTTTCACACTAAACTGTGTAACCCCAAAGTAAATATGTAAGGCTCGAATGGAGTTCGCCAAATTGAGGCACCTTTCGTTTCACCACCATATCCGACAATGGTTGAGTGGATGGTGCAGCCTTTCGCCCGGTGCAGCTTTGTGGCGTAGAAGCATAGACGTATTGGGATAAGGATAAACACAGACGACCGGTATTCGGACACCGCTGTATACGTTATGTGGCACGGATCTGATGAAGCGGAGCTTCGATGAACAGGGTTTCGTAATCACTGAAGTACACTAATACAGACGCTTGACCTCTATGGATTGTGATAATTGGGGCTTGTTTTATACATCTTTTCAGTTTGTCCCTGTGTGCGATACCTACTGAGAGAAGTATTGCTGGAAGAAGGCCAGGAGTGGTGAAAATGTGACATGGCTCGAGTTCACGAAGATC
Source organism: Echinostoma caproni (assembly GCA_900618425.1). Taxonomy (NCBI): domain Eukaryota; kingdom Metazoa; phylum Platyhelminthes; class Trematoda; order Plagiorchiida; family Echinostomatidae; genus Echinostoma; species Echinostoma caproni. The sequence continues at coordinate 2,755 of UZAN01057017.1, forward strand.
CTGCCCAGGGGACTTGGTCATATAGGCCACGTTAGAATACCACCTGGTTGGGGACTCCGTAAACAACTTAAATAAGGGTTAGAGACACCGGGTAATTTGGCTAAATTTAGAAAACAGTAGAGCTCGTAAATTTCCTGAATTTCCGCGCACATTTAGTCCACGTACCCTATTCCAGAACTCCCCTCAGCTTTTATCGCTTCCATTTACTCCCGCCTCATTGTTCAGCTGAATCTTCAACTGAAATACAGAAACCAAAGGGTGTGCGAAAGTGCGAGGCTGTGTAATTTAAAACTGTTATGTATAATAAAAATATAGTGTGCTTTTATTTCATAATTTTTCGACATTTATTGGTTTACAACTTTCCAGACAACTAAAGCTTGCAACATCTGCTCTTATTATGCGGATTTTATTCAGCCGCTGTTTCTAGCCCAGACTGATGAAACCTTTTGGTGTTCATTTTGGATTCGATTGATTGCAGTTTCTCCCGAGCCCTAAGCTTGCACTATCGTCAGATTCTGTTCCTTACATAACTGCAACTCGTGAGCGCATAGCAGTAGTAAACAAGTTTCAATGAAAAATCTATCAACATTCAAAACCTGGTTTATTCTTGCCTGTACATTGAATTAAAGTCAGTATTTCAGCTACAAAACATGTTCCCTAGTAATAATATATGAATACATTTGGTACTACGCTACGATTCTCAATAAATTTTTAAATGTACCACAAAGTTAGTCTGAATAAGTGTTATTCGAATTAGGTACATATCACAATAGTCACATAAAAAAAACTCCTTCCGTCCTAGCCCGTACGTTTTATGCACGTACTTTAAACAACAACTTCGCTATCCTCGTGGCGCGATGGAACGGTGAAGCGCACTTTCTGGATCGACATCAGACTTTCAATTACCACAAAGTAGGATTGACTAAACATGCAAGTGGGAAGGGAAATGTACTTGTTCCTCCGCAAGGTGCAGGAGAATGCTGAAAGTCACTAATTCTCATACAGAGTGCATATCCTGTGCATACACAAGTCATCCGAACTATCTGTGATAGATATGAATTGACCTTAAGAATGTTACTGTTATTAACTTGTTGTCACATCCACTAGTGGGTTGAATCATTTTATGGCAAAAATTGTTGGATCCCAGCCTGAAAGAGGGGACAAAACAAATCCTCCCAATCACCATGAATATCAGTTCATCCGGGTGATTGCCACAACTGAGCACCACCAATACAAACTGTAAAAGCTACTTTCAATGAACCCGCTACACTCATGAGTGTACCCAACACAATGCGACGGTGTCACTTTACCTTCGGGCTTCTAACTGAATCCATTCCTCTCATCTGTGGTCGGTTGAGCCTCGGTAGGTGAATAACATATTTTTAACTCATGTTTTAAAAGTCGACGAAACGCAGTTGCACCTTTAATCAATGAGGAAATAAAGAATCCTCAATTATCCTGTGACGGAATATTGGAGTTCTCGACGAATATATTCCGATGCTCTTTTTCGATTAAATAAAACCGTGATTTTAGGTTTCAGAGTGTGTGATTCATTTAAGCTAACCAATGTGGTGTAAATATTGAACTATACAGCAGTCTTTGCGCATTCAACAAAAGGAAGTAAAATGAAAAAGAAAAGAAAAAAGTCACCCTGATCGGAAACTGAGTCACTACTTGTTGAATAAACCGTTTTATCCCATTTAAAAGACTGAAAAAAGATTTGAGATTATGACCAAACTATAAATCCTCATACCCATAAGAAAATCACAGTTATAACACTATTCACTGCCTGTTATATCATGAATTTTGCTTCCATCAAAAACCGGCCTGGAAATGATTTCAGATGAATATAAACCAGAGCGTGTGGAATGAAGTGAAAACACTAGCTATCGGTTACATAATAAATGTACTCGTAACACTCAAGTGAGCTTTGGAATAGCTTTATCTTACGATATACCTCGTTTTTCGACAAAAGAATCGTAGAAAAATTGGCTTTTATTCCTCCTCCTGGATAAACTAATGACTTTATTTCATGTTTATTAGGGGTTCGTTAGAGCACATTTTCATCTAATTAGGCGCTAAGATTGATCTAACTGTATGGCTTTCTTCCGCAGTCATTACACGATTCTTTTTGGCACAAGTTAGCTATCAATGATTCTCTTTACAGCACGGAGATATGCTTCTTCATGCATATTGCCTTAGAATTAAATGCAACGAACAGTTATCACCGGTCCTCAAAATAATTTGAGAAACCAGTTAGGATGCAAGTTTGAATAGCGAGATGGAACTGTTAATGTTTATGAACAGAACTGGGGCAGCTATATAGTGTTTTCAAGGCTTCACAGTGTTGAGTGACGCATAGAATCGGCATGGTGGCGGAGGGGGATCCAATTGTGATTGTTCAGAGGGGTTTCATTACTAGTTCCAGTTCCTAAGTTAAAATCTATCAAAATAATAAAACGATAAATGATATCAAATGTTCTGCTTACAATCAGCGAGTGCATCGGGATGCAGAATGAATGTAACAGCAGTCATCAGTTGGGTATAAAATTATGGCGGTCAGATTCAATAATTGTTGTTGATGCGTTTCAGATCAAAATTTTTGAAATTAATGAAAATCGAGAAAGTTCCTGCGGAGCTTAGCTGACATCTATGCCTTGACTTAGTGCACAAAATGCTAATAATCCAACTAGATCTCTGGAATTTATCTGCAACCAAAACCTCCAGATTGATCAAATACGGTATGCGTGCGACGCAGCTTATAATTGTACGGAGAAACATAACAGGTATTATGTATAGAATAGCAGAATGCCTTTATTTCAAAATGTCCCCGAGGGGGAGTGAAATGCTACTGATCTCACCCTAATTGTACTCAGTAGATCATCACGTAATTAACACGAGTCATTCCTGTCAGCCAGATGTGTTGGGTAATGGTAATTAGTAAAATCCTGGACAATATGCATCAAAGCTATGTATCTTAGTTGAGTTCATTGACCTGTTTGTTTTACGACCAAAACATAGCAGGCTGTTAAAAGCACTCTGAGCCGGAACAACAAAAATTTCCCGAGTACTAGTATTTGCAAGATTTGTGGAGAAATGCATAGATCACTGCCGGTTATTTTTAACGTATCGGTCGACCCGCTTAAATATCACTAAGAAAAAATGTAGAACTGAAGGTTAAATTTCTGATCAATTTACAAGACAACTCGTATATACTTATCAGAATCAGGTAACAATTGCGTCGAATATACAGCGGTCCTTACACCTGAGTGTAAATGTGTGGCGCGATCGGAAACTGCAACACACTTACATTTCAGGAAGATGAAATCGGTATCATGGATAGCGGCAATCATATTGATAATCCAGTTTCGTGAGTTAAAAGTCACATCAACCGAACTTCTGAGTGGAATGGTGTGACATTCAGCCACAAGAAACGTTCATTCCTGGTGACGTTGATAGATTCAGGCACTACTAACATGGTCCGCATACGCACGAGGCAATCTTCAGCTGTCAAGCTCATAGCGGGAATGTACCATTTTCTGGGGCGCCATTTTGAGATGGAAGTTCTCAAAGGAAATCAAACATCTGACTTATGCCACTTGAGTTTTCTCCTCGTGAATCCAGAAAAATGATGGTGAACCATAACCTCTTGAAATCAATAATGCTTCTATACGTAAAGCTCACTTCGATAGAATGTAATTGCTGAACTGGATCACCAAGATTATGAGCAGGTCAACCCATGACCCACCGTTGAACTTGATTGAAAATGTCTGAGTTCCGTGGATGAGGTGGATTTCGGCGTAGGAAAAGGTATTCCATACTCTTCGCAGATTAAAAACGGTGAAGATTAGAACAGTTCTGATGTTCATATGATCCGAAACCTAAGTGGAATATGCCTGAGCGTCGTATTCGAATCCCGGTGTGTTTGCATGCAACTACCCGTGTATTTTCATCGACATTTTGAGCTAAATGTAATATAATGTCGCATAATAAATCATTTTAGCAAGGCCATAACAAACTTTCGTTTGGTTTTCCTACAATTCAATGAGTTGTACCTCCATCATGTTGCATTCGGTCAATCTGGGTATTTTGACTACCGAGAAAATGCATAAAAGACTGGATGGGATTATTAGTATTTTTCTCACTGTAACAGTCGAGTACGGAGGTGAATTAACCTTAGTATCCCTCTTTTCCCTTAATGATCGCTTCATTGATATAAATTTCAAACAATATCTCCTCATTCAATTGTTGAAATAATCGCACAGAGCACATTTCAAACAAAACAACAGAGTGGCAAATTTTAATAAGGCAGAATTTCATGCAAAACCCTCAAAGGAGAAAAGCTTTGATTAACTTTTTCACTAAAAACTCAGAGATCTCGTTTTCAAGTGTCATTACACATGAAGCAAAGCAACACAACTGTGATCAACACTTACACATTAGATATTTTTGGTCTTTGAGTAATTTTACTTGCTGGTGCTTTACAACTACACAGCCCGGGATGAGAAGCTAAAACTAGTTGACTATTGATCTGTGGCTCAGAAATTCGATTACAAACAAAGATTTTATTCGATTATCTTATTTAGCATTACATATCTATCGCAATCAATTTTCAAATTCCTCTCGAGCTTCGGATGCAAACGGCCCAAGAAAATCGACAAATGTCAACCTGTGTAGCTTTGCAGCACTTCACCGGCGAGCAAATCACAGAGTAATATTTTTGTTGAAAAAGATTGTTTTACTGTACTTCGTTGGAACATAGTTTGTACTAGACCAAGTACTATATATATATATATATATATATATATATATATATATAGTACTTGGTCTAGTACAAGATTAGCCCATTCGATTGTTCAGAGGCTCAGGGGTAAGGGTTTGAAGTCCTTACCCGAAGAATTGCGGTTCGAGTCCTGACAGGGACACAAAAGTACGCACTGTTGATGAGCCCCAAACAGGACGAAACAGCTGTCCAGTGCTCTTTGTTGGTTATCACAAGCATTTCCATCGCATTTAAATAGATATATATTTCATAATAAGTGGTATATGAATAACCGGACAAAATTTCCTTGGAAGCGAGCAGTGAGTGGAAGTATTTATTGTAACGTTTCGATCCAAACTAGGAATTGTAGTCAAACAATAATATATATATTGTAGACGATGAACCGAATTACCTCAGTAATTTGACCCTACCTAATCGTTGATCTATGTGAAATCAAAGCAAACATTTCGGGTTAGAATCATATCTCTATCACGAAATACGTCTCCACAAATCGACCATCATTTCTGAATACGTCATTGTAGAAGTACCATGGATAAAGAAAAGGGTACAGATTTCACTAATAACCATTGATAAAACGTAGGCATTCATATGATCACAGAACTGCTGCACTTGCCTTTCTGCTCAGATATTTTGACCAAAGCTCAAGGTCATTTTTCCACATGAAAATCGGTTCGGTGGCGGATGGTTCTGGCATGTACTCATCTGTAAATGAGCGGTCAGTAGATCAAAATCACGGATTCTTACCCTGGGTGAATAGTTGTGGAATTGTTTTTGCTCTCGCGATTATTTTCGCTCCAACCTGAACCCGCAGTAGTAAGTGCCTGTGAATGCAAAAAGTGTAGATATATACCGATCACCTTCACACAAACAAAATTATTTGAAGCAAATGAAATATCTTTTTGCGAGGGAAACAAACTTTTCAGACACAAACAATCTTCTGGATTTCTGCGGAAAGCAGAATTGACTTAATCAGAAGTAAATCTGCAAGATTGGACGGAACATAACAATTAGAGAACGGTTAAAGTTATGAACAGTATGATATAATCTTCACTGGTTGAAAAAAAGGGAAATCATTGTGGACTGAGTTGGGTGATTATAACCTTATTTTCGCAAAATGGTTTCACTGCTGTTGTATCCCCTTCCAGTATGATGTGACTTTGGTATACATTCCTGTGTTTACGCTCGACTACTCCGTCTTGTATAACGCAATTGATTTGAAAGACATTTGGACAATTAATACCATTTTTTCGAATTTCAAGCTGAGGCTTAGCAACAGAATATCTACCTGGAGTCAGTTCATTCATAACCATGATTTGCAATCCCATTCACAAATTTACTTACTAGGTCCGCGTTTATTCATTAATTTCGTTTTATGTGCCTACATACGATTTTTCTCATCACTGGCTTGCATTGAGATGAGAGGGAAACGATTGGTATTACAATAGGCCAATAAATGTCTGTGAAAATTGCGAACCTTCTGATCCATTTGAGTCATCCGTTTTATGGTTTGTCTTTTTCAAAATATCTGTAGAATTGGTTGCACTTTTGGTGCTGGTAATCACTGAGTTTCGTGGATGAAAAACGATTCAAAATGACCATTCCTATTTTCCCAACCTCATATTGATGTGCTCCATTTCCTACCAGTCAGAAGTGGCACAAGATGATTGATGCGCAGAATTATCACCTTGAGCCTTGAGCCTGGTGGAGATTTCAATGTCCAACATTTGTGCGAATGACAGTTTAGAAAATCATACGTACGGAATTATGGAGATGGAGTTTAAATATCAAATCACTTTTCTACTACTCGACGTTTGCAAACGCACAAATAGGAAAATTTTCATAACTCTCAAAAAAAAATCACGTCATTGAATGCTTCTAAAGAGAACATTTGGAGATTATATTATTGCCGAACTATGACGTTTGTAATTGTTTTACAAATGACGCTTTAGAATGGTGACAAATATCACATGAATTTTATGGATAGTACCAGTCGAAACAACTTTAAAGTACATACACCAAAAGAACAAGACGGTAACCGAACGCATTTTCACTGTTCTGCAATAAATTCCTCAATGTTAACATCGTTTAGTGCAGGTAGGAAGGAGTGAGCGTTTCAGGAACTGTGAGGTAAATCGTCGTGTATTTATAAATTTTTCGGGGAAAATTCGTTGTCACATCGGATTAGAGAGCAGTCTTCGTTGGTTTCAACATATATTGCGCACCACTTACTTACCGCTCTCGGCCGAATAAAATCAAAAGCATATCAGCAGATAATGTGAAGACGAGGTACGAGGAAGTGTGCAGAACGGTTAGATATAGTATATATCTCTCGTCTTCCAGAGTGGGTTTAGATAGATTCCGAAAATCGTCGGATACAGTCTCTGAAGGACATGGAAGCAATAAAATAAAAGTAGTGTCCTTTTTGTTAATTTTTATCAGGTTCAAATACCTGAATGGGTGCGCGTGAATACTAAGGCGGTGCACTCTGTTTTTACCGTAGAGGTTCATCTTCCTTTATCTTCCGTCAAAACAGGTCCCTTCCCCATTAGCCTCAAGCATTCTCACTTTACATTTGTATACTACTAGTCTGGCAGCGATCAGTGAAATTCATCATATTTCGATGTCTTATTATTTTCGTTATTATTATTCTGCCATGACAACACAAAATACATAGCCAATCAGATATTGCCGCTCGCGAAGGTAGCAAAACGTAGTTCAAACATTTCGCTATTTAGTCCCTAATCGCCCCACATTTTTAAAGCTGGTTTTCACCAAATTGATTACTCGCAACATTCCTCGGATTTAATAGCCGTGACCCGAGTATTCTGACTGAAACACTGGGTCCCCTTTATCCATCAAATCAAGACCAAAAGGAGACATACTTCACGATATGTTAACATTTCTTTCAATTTCCTCAATCACTAACGTAAAACAAAAAAAGTACATTTATAACACATTGAGTTAGTACTGATATGTCCTCCTTCAGTCTTGATATTCTGAATGAATTCAAAGAATCTGAAACTCATACCCCAACGCATGCAATATTTTCATTGTTGGACATAGGTATACTGAGGTCACGTGTCTGAATGAAGCATCCTGATAGTCGCAGTAAAATAAACTGTTTGCTCATTCACTCCTGTCACCTGGTAGCATAGCTTATGCTTTATGACCCTAAAAAACTTGATGTTCTTTTTAATTTGCCTACTAAATTTTCTTCAGTAGTTAGTTCTCTAAAACAGCATATACATAATGAATAGTTTTTATTTGGACTCCGTTTCACTGTGCTTAGTTATGTGCATTGGTCACTAACCGCACAAATGAGTGTAAGGACTATCTGCAGATGAACAACTACTGACAAAGAGTATAAACATAAATTGGTTCTTGGAATTGTAGATTTTCTTTGTCAACGTTGGTCGGGCTTTGCTTAGTCAAAGGCTACGGTTGTGAACTCCCCAAGAAAATTCACCTTCCATGGCCTGGACAACCTGAGAGTAGTTCACCAGAGAGCGAATCGTACAACTACTTTTTATAAAGATTGTTGTATCGTGATTTGGGTGGCACACATTCTGAACTTATATGTAACTAGCCTACGAATAAGCACGGTGCTATTGCGCCGGTAATGATAATGGAGGTTTAGGTACTTACGAGAAAAATGAAAAGAAATCAACTACAGAGCATCAGAAAGACAAGAATGGTAGAAAACGTTCTTGTTTCACTGTATACCTGATGTATTTTATGTTTTTGGATATTTTAAATAGGAACTCAAAATATTTCATGTTCCATTAGGGTGCTACGAAAGGTTTGACCAAAGCTAATAATGCGGTAAATTCCCTCGTGCATTTAATCCAGGTCATTAAATGCCACAAGTTTTAACAAACAGGGTAGGAACGACCCTGAAAAGATGTAAAAGTGTTCGNAGTGTTCGTCTTAATAATAAAAGTTGAGCTCCATTGAATATTTTGTTTAGAGAATGATCACGGTACGGTGTTACTTGAATTGCACTTCCCAGCAGCTTAGCAGTCTTCCTCAAGGTGAAAGGTATGTTTGCTGAAAGCACTGGCAATCTAAGATTTATCACTCGCTGAACATGAAAAATAATTCTAATCCGTCCGCTATGTTTGGGGGCAACGATCTAAACTGACTGCAAATCACGACCTGGGTCAAGGTGGACTCGTCCAGAGTTTGTTTGCTTTTAATTCACTAATTCGCGCTCACCGCTAAATTCTTCTGACACTCAGTCCTATATGGCCCTATCTTCTTCACTAATACTATGGCCCTTCATACAATGCATCACTTTTCCATCATCTTCATCATCCTTTATGGAGAGATTGACGGTGCAAACCCGTAGTCTCGAGGATCCACTGTTTACTAACGGAAATCGACAACTTCAGTCCGGGATGAGTCTAGGCTTAAAGATACTCATCGGTGATTCCAAAGCGATAATGTGATCTGGGGTGAAGCTACAGCAAAACCGCTTGTCGCCTAAATGGTTTCCTTCGAATGTAGATTTCATCAGATATTCGGATTGCCCTAGAGGAAACCAAACCCTGAATTATCACGAACAATTGCATAATATGGAAAGTATCCGACTGTACGGAGAAGATCAAACAAATACTAGCAGCTCAAAGTTCAAACCCTTTTTCTTTACCAGCCATTTATTTATCATCCTCTTTTACCTCGACTTCTGGAAAATCTGACGGAAACCAAGGAAGTAGTACAGAATTACTAGGTGGTTCCATTGAATGTGATTGGTTTATTGAAGTCTTGATTCACTTTAACTTATCGATAATGACAGACGAGCATTAGCTCATCATGATAATTATGAAGTCACATTATATTATTATGTATTATTTTACGCCGACTTGTGAACAAGCATGGTGTCAACGCCACAACAATAATAACAATAACAATAATAATAGGGGATACATGGATTGGGGTACAGAACAAAGTGGAAAGAGGGTAAAACAGTTAGATACGGGAAAATGGAAGATAACTGGGATAACAATATTTTTGTGTTTCACCGTACTCTAACCAACGACAATCCTCATCTCTTGGGCCTCAACCTGGAAGGCGGGCTGCATCAACCAAAGCCAAAGCTGAAGTCAGCTTCTTCATACCTTTACTCCGTGTCATGGTCTAACCGCCACGCCGCTTCTCCCAGCCTTGCCCGGCACATGCAAAGAGAGCACGGAAAGGTAGTAGATGGACAGACATACGCAATACGTGACCAAGACATCGGAGATGGTATAGAGCGATTACTTCTGTTAGAGAACGACTATCCGCACCCAATACACGACGACTAACCTCGTCATTACTCACCCGATGTTCCCACCAGACAAGAGCAATGCTACGGAGAGATCGGTGGTCGAATACAGAAGGTCTAGCAGCATCCTCATCGCGGAGGGGCCAGGTTTCGCAACCGTAAAGGAGAACGCTGCGAACCGTGGCGATGTATACCCTTCCCTTAGGGGACAGCCAGATGTCATGGCGGCGCCACAGATGTCCCAGGTTGGTGAAAGCTGCTCTAGCATTCGCTATTCGTGATTAGATCTCCTCCCCAACACCCCCACCAGCTGCGATCAAGCTCCCGAGGTACTTAAAGCTCTCAACTACT
>UZAN01057021.1:2863-13148 GCA_900618425.1 Echinostoma caproni
AGTGGTGGGGAGTTGAGTGGCGAACCGCATAAGGCCCCAATAGGTTAGGCGTTGTGTAGAACCGGAAGACAGCAGAGCTGCCTGCCACCAACGTCGGGTGACATTGGCGGGCTCGAACATCGGAGCATAGGAGCCAAAGAACGCCGGTGACAGGGACTTGGCCACTGTCACAACAATCGGAGTCAACCATTGTACTCCATTTGCTCTGTTTCCTTCAATACTCCCTCAAGTAGTCTGCATGATGGAATAGTGCACTTTCAAAACTACTAGCTTACGGTCTTCTTGTAAGTCAGCATGCTCCCTGAAAACTGCTTTCTTCTGGGATAACCAATCAGAACAAAGGAAGCCAAAATCAAGAAATTGATCGGGAACACCAACCAATCAAGACGGTTGACAGCAATCCACTTAACTAATCACGACATATGTATTACCCTGTCCTCTCTATTTCCTATAAACAACTATGAGATCTGCATGATGAATGAATTCCTACACTCTTCCAATTGTATTCTTATCTGGACCAGAATGCTATCGAAAACGATCATTTGAGAATCCATTATAGAGATAATTCTGTGCGGTTGCAACACCCTCAACCCTCAACATCGCTTCGGGTATGCTTATTCCTCCATCATTTCAATGTGACAGCTTGAAATAATCCGGGGACAGCTTGAAATAATCGCAGGACAGCTTGAAATAATCGCAGGACAGCTTAAAATACTCGCAAGACAGCTTGAAATAATTCGGGGACAGTTTGAAATGATTCCCGGACAACATGATATGATACTGGGACAACTTGACATGAAAAAGGTATAGTGCACTTGACGACCAGCTTTCGGATTTCATCAGGAGTATCAGATGTTGTTTCATTGGTATATAACGACAAGGAATGTCCCAGCGTTCTCATTGCCATCAATCCAAGCATAGACTGTTTTGTGACACGAAGAATCGAATGAGCACAAAAGTGTTATCGCAGTAAAGAATCAGTAAGGTTGCTTCACTCAAAAGAGGAGGAAGGTTACCAGTTACCCCATGCGCTCGCAATGCAGTTGGTTGCGCGGTAGCATTTGGACACAGAGGCTTGTGACTTCCACCTGAAATGATGGGTTTGTGATTCGTAAACTGGTTCCTAATGTGTAAACTGGGTTGGCTTCTTCATGACAGCAAGATTTGCTCCTCTCAAGGTCGCATTTCCGTTGACGGCAGACCTACTGAATAAGAGAATATTTCCTACAACTACGAAAGTTTACACCTCTGAACAGACAATTTGCTCGTAAATGAAATTCGCGGCACACCGTACACTGATTATTCCTCCTGAAATGGATTTTCTGGACGGGATACTTTGGTTTCGGGATATGATAGTGTTTGGGATGAATCAATGGTTTATTCGTCCGTGAATTGCTTTAGAATAGGAAAACCGACTAACGGGTTGTTGCAACAGTGAGATCACCATCATCCTAGATGACTGGTAATATAGACTCAGGGGTTAGATGGTGCTCAACTACGTCCCGCGACGCCAATTGTAGTGCTTGAAATAGCAATCGCTATCGACTCGCGCGAAGTGGGATTTAGGCTGAAGACTCATTGATCAGAGCAAAGAAAGGCAGAACCAAGACAAGCTGTGACTACAGTTGATTCTCTTCAAAAAATCACGCACATAAATATCAGTGGTGTCACACAATCATTGGCTTATATCTCGACTTTCAGTCGACACCGGTAAGCCTCGTTATGTTTCTCTCTTGTATTCAGCCAATCTAATTCATTATACTTTAGACCACAGGATTGGTCAAGAAATCCGTTTCCTGATAGGCTGCCTGGAGGATGTATCACGGTTTGTACGGTCTCGTTGCACGGTAACCACACTTCCTCACAAGGGTTATACAATTGGTGTATGGTGTGCTTCACGTTGGATGAAAGGTCAGTGGTGTATGCGACATTGCAAGTTGGTTAGTCGGCGATCATCCTGTACATCGGTAAGCGACCAACACAGTACGTGTCAAGAAGTGTGACACACTGAAGAGGGGAGTGGGCGTTGTATAGTCAGGACCTATATTATTGGGTATACCAGGTTGGTTTAGTTCCATTTCACCTGTTCGCTGAGCTTGGCAATTTGTTTGCAAACGCTTCATCGCCAGCCGAGGTGACTTCATCAGTGCCCGGGCTAGGAGAACCAGTTTTTAATATTTTGTCAACAGGTTGGTTTAGGTTTGCTAAACAGTATGAACATATTGGAAAACTCGACTTCTCATTGGCGCATTATAGCAGGATATTGACTACACTACTAGCACCACCACAAAAACATCAAAATTTGCCTTATCACCAATGAGTACTAAGGTTACCACGAAATAATAGTGTTGAATAAACCATGGGGTGGCATCATAGGAGCAGATGAGTATACAGTATTTATATAAAGAAGTTTTTGAAGCGGTAAGATTGTAAATGTGCACAAAGGGATTACCAAGTCTCAAGTGATTATCGAAAAGAAGGAAAAACAGGGCCCAAGTACCGCGTCTTCTTGTACCCCACATAACATGCCTATGATTCATTTATCTTCTAGCCCTTGCTTTACTTGTAACAGGATTCACAAAATTGTGCAATAGAAGCTTCCTGCTGTTCACTAACACTCCATTGATAGACCACTTTTTCTAGCTCCTTTTTAACTGGTTTAACTACTTATTTATGTTGTGCCTTCCAGCAAGCCTCATCTTTCATTGTTTGCTCCTTAGTCTGTTGCCCTTGAGTATCTATCTTGAATTTCTCTTTGCTTAGGCCTGCTATGCTTTAGCATTCGGGCTGTGCCGTCTATTTGAGCAGTCGGTTTTACCGAGTTCCATCATCTGCTGTTCTATAGTGACTTGAGTGTCACGCAGTGTGCAAAAGCATTTTTCCATAAACATTACCCATCAAGAATATGCCCATCTAAACGTTTTCTGACTTACATGCAACTGGAAGGTAGTTCTTCTCTGATGGCGTGGAACAATGCTGACGAAGGAACTCCTTAAACCTACCACACTGAATAGCAAATACTACCCCTTACCTGCAACCCTTCACATCGCAAGAAATAACATTGCACCAGCAAAATAGATGGTCAGAAGTCTCTTCGGGAATGAGAATTAATCTTTGCGGCAATTAAAACCTCTCAACAAACAGATCAATTAGAAACCTGACAATGGTAAATGAAAACCCGCAAAACAGTCATATCGAACTAGAAAGACACTGGGAAATGGACAAATTATTTTTGGACGATATATTCTTTTTTCAGAGAGAAACATTCCCCTACGAAGAAAGGAACATTATAAATTCTAATTGATTGTTTATCTCGTAATAACAAAATTTGTTTCACTGCTCATACATAGAACTTTCCAACATTCAAGAGCAATTTAAACGTTCAAACCGTGGCATACTCACTAGGCCTTCTTCGTTAATTAACAGAATCGACCAAGCCAATGTGATATGTACACGTGTCAAATGGGGAAAGTTCAATGAACTGTGAACATCTGCCTATATTTTTACTGTTTCCCCCATTTGATGTAGTAAATGAAGGAAAGCAACGTTTTTAATTGCTTTTAAAGATCTGCAGAACAGCCTCCGTGCTTGACAGCAGGAAATTCCCGCTAACTAAACAAGCTTCAGAAAAGAAGGCCAATTAGTCAAGGGAAAGAGTAAGCCTGACTACACTCGAGGGCAGCTCAGAGCAGAAATATTAGCAAGCACGAGTCTAGTACCAAACTTACGCAATGTTCGAAGTGACCACACTTCACAGGACGTGATCTTGACATAAACAAATGGAGTGAGACCTGGCTAAAGAAGCAAACTTGGGATAGTGACTATCTATAGATGAAGTCTACGGCAGAAGAGGAGAAAGTAGAAGTAGTGAATGCTCGAAATAGCCAGTGCCTGAGAACATGTGAACAAGCATGCATGCGCAACAGACGGAGTGAAGATGACCACAATCACACACACCCTTTAGCGCAGCCTCGCTCTAAAGGGCGGGCCCGAGAAGTTTATTTTAGTATTACAATCCCTTTACAACAATAGCCGTAGCCTAGTTGGAGCCTACGGCAATTTTTCACACAAGTTCATTGCAGAAAGAAAGAGTATACAGACTACATTGTGCTACTAAATGAAGACCCAGGCAAGTTGCAAGTTTTTCTGCATAACTTAAGTGCTGGTGTGCGTTTTACACCTTCAAAGTGTAAAATGTTACTAAAAGATGGGGTTGGTCCAGCCCCAACCTCACCCTGACTGGAGAAGTAGTAGAGGGAGTAGAAGAATTTTGTTATCTGGGCAGCTATACCTTCCTTACCTGGCGGACGCACCACAGATTAAGTGTCGGCGCGTAAACAGAAGGCTAGGTTAGCATTTGCTAACCTGAGACATATGTGGCGCCGCCGTGACATCCGGCTGTCTGTGAATGGTCGAGTATATGCTGCAGCACTTCGGCCGGTGCTGCTCTACGGTGCAGAGACTTGGTCATCACGGGAACAGGATAAAAATAAATTGTCGGTGTTCGAACACCGCTAGTTAGAATTGCACCAGTCTAGTGCGGTAACCCGACGAGCAATCCTGAGGTTAGGTGTAGAGTCTTAGGTAGTCACTGTCGTCCACCGGGCCAAGTAGTCTACCTTCCTAGATTACGTTGGTTGGGGCATGTGTTACGCATGTCACCAGATAGGTTACCACAGCGAGCGATGTTTGCCGAGGCCGGCAGCGGTTGGTAAAAGGAACACGGTGGTCAAACAAAGACATAGCATGAGGGTATGAAATCCTTAACCAGAAGACTCGGTCACATAAGTCCCTGGATGTGGAACCCGAGATCATGGTCACCGATGGTTAGGGACACTGAGCTATATGGCTGGATGTCGCAAACAGTAGCGCTCATGCAACTACTCATTATTCTTGTAACATCAGTTTACAGGAATTCTCCATCCTCTGCTTGAATTTGCTCCCGACATTCTAACCTACATTTTGCTGTTATTTCTAAATGTGCAACCAAAGACAGCAACCAAAACCGGCGCACGAAACTGTATGGTTCGTGATTGTAAGAACTGAACTTAGCTGGATGGAGCATGTTTCACTGTCGGTTTGAAGCCAATACGTGTTACTTTCCCTGATGATACATCAATGTTGGTTTGACTTATCCATCAAGAACAGGCTACTCCTTATTGAGCTAGTATTCTAACAACCAGGTGTGGTTGCAAGTTGCAACTTAAAGAATTATGAGTAACTAAAAAGGAAAACCTAACACAACCAATTTAAGTTAAAACAAGTTTGAAATTAACCACATGATTCTCCATCAGAAACGTGCTCCACGAGGGCATCCGGAACCGGCCAAAAACGAATGGGGGCAACAATTGAAACAACTGGCCATAGTTCCGAACGACAGATCGATCTGGATTCATTAGATGGAGACCTACCTGATTCATTTGCCAGCAGACTGTACAGTCAGTATCCTTTGCGATGTCGTCAGTGCAGTTGACCATATATTGGGGGCATTTTTGGCTGCGAAGAGTGGTGTCATTCGCAGATTACTTCACTGCTATTTAGGGGTATTATTGTGGAAAATTAGCATTAACTGGGTCACTGCATCCGTCAGATAACTTTTTCGCATGCACCAGCAGTACATCCAATCATACATATATCTTCCTAGAATGTACGTGATTGAAGCATTGCTGCTCTCAGAGTTCATCCTTATCTATCGGAATACGCTTCAGTACACTTGGTAAAACACAAAAAAGCATTTAACAAATCATTGAAAATCTGTTCTCGTAGCTCGAGTGAACTGAATTTCATTTCGCCTGTTCGCCAAGCTTGGCGATTTGTTTCCAAATGTTTCATCAGTGCTTGTGATGATGATGTCACCACTCTGATGGTGATGAAACTTTTGCAAACAAACTGCCAAGCTCGGCGAACAGGCGAAATAGAACAAAAACAAACACTGTCCTCTTAGCGCTCTCCACGCCCAACGCGATCGAAAAATGAAAATTTGGGTTCTAAATAAAGTGTCAAGGACAAGAGGACCCAATTCGGAAACAGTCAACTGGGCAAACACAATTGTTTTCATCTGGAATGTACTCATATTTTCTTTATCAATTAAATGTTCGGTGTGTGTGTGTTTGTTTGTTCGTTTCAGGGCAGCGCCAGTAGTAGCGATGACACCCACCGCAGCGTAACCTCAGCGTTTCACGCTTTTATTCTTCCCCGTCCTTGTGCGGTTTGTAAACTTAAAATCCGACCTGAAACAAATAAAAACTCTCTGTCAAAAAATGGTATTGTATTGACAGGGAGTTCGCGAAGGAAAAATGAAGACGTTCAACCGGAAAAGGGAGTATCACACAATATGTGGCGCCTGGCCCGTGCTGATGCTCGGTGTGGACATCATTTGTCATTCGATAAATCAGTGTGCTTTTTCCTTGGCGCGAATGTTCAACTAAGGTTCAGGTTTAACAGATGTAAGGAACAATGGCATCTCCTTCAGCCACTCAGCTCATCTGCTCAAAATTTACGTCACATGAAACAGAAAAAGGGGATTGCACAAATAACGTGCTACTAGTGTTATATTTTTTTATATAAAGGATGTCGATGGAGAAATGTTCAGGATCAGTACCTCTTATGACAAAGATGTTATTCACAAACGTGAGTGGTACTCAACCGCAATGGTACTATTGTAACCTCTACTGCTATAAATGATGCAACTTATATTGATGCTGTTAGCACGATTATAACGAATCACCTTGACAGTCGTTTGATTCGTATTGTTAGTTGTAGTGGTGGCTTGAGGTACTAATTACGCGCACTATGAAGCGGTTATTGAATTTCCAAAGAAATCGCTAGTAGATTGAAGGAGTGACTTTTGTAACTACGAGCAATGCGCGTCTATTTTTGAACCGTTCCATTAATTATTCTTTGTGCAATTGGGAATTCTGAACACTTGTTCCAAATGGGATACTTTATTGTTTGTATCCCAATTCACCGACACCCTCATCGATATTCGTAATAAATAACTTTCTTCCTGGAACCGAATTGTGAATTTTCGGAAAATTAATGATGCGACCAGAATTAAGGTTCCATGGCCGACTGCCAGGATATATGGCTTCCCTTCAAGATTGTGCAGCTCGCAGTTAGCGTAAACCCTGCTGCACGCCGTAGCTCTGAGCGACCTTTTTGGATTGAGTGCTGTCGATGTTGGATGATGCAGCAAGCATGTAATTACACCTCAATCGTTTTACAGAGAGCCAACCGGAAAACTCGTAGGCGACGGCTCAGATAATTATTGTCAGGAAGATCTGGGATTTACTCCGACTGGCTGATATCCAGAGGGAGTTCGTCTGGAAGACAGTCAAACTTGTTCAGTCAACTGAAGACCTTAAACACCAGCCTACATGAATTAAGGCAAATCTCGAGAAACTAAAGGAGGAGGTGCCATCATCCGGATAGAAAAAAACCGAAGGGCAGTCAAGAAGAGAAATTATGAGCGCAAATAGCCAGAGTACTGGCAGAAAAAGTTGCCCCGAAGCACAGCACAAATGGACCATGAGATAACTCGTGATTTCGCTCAAATTGTTGTCCCTGGACAAAAACCTGTTCCGAAGCGAGTAATCTTTATTCACTTTAAACTTATTTGGAAATTGAGGATCAGATAGAGCCATGTTTGTTCGATTCATGTTGTGATTTCTTTGGCGAAATCCCATTCAACTGAGTCAGCAGAAGCCTAGGATACACCTGTAAAGACAAATGACGAATACGAGCCGCAGTTTGACTTCGCGGAAGATCGGACTATTAATATCAAGAACTCAACAAACAGACTTTCGTCAGATGGCTGGAAAAGTTAAAAATACAAATCAAACGGAAACGTGGTGCATTTCTAAAAGTGACGTAAGCAAAGTACAAGCATCGGGTCGGTGGATGTATCAGCGACCCTGGCTCCAGAAAGTTACTCCCAAGAATATGGAAAGAGAAGCCCCTATTGAACACAGTTCAGAAGATGAACGACGGCAGATGTGGTTATTCAAGTGAGCACGATCGATTGCACTGACACAATAGTCATACGCCAAAAAGCAATCAAAAACAACGTCATGGTCAAAATCAATCAGGACACCACCAGAAGTTATCAACCGAAGACAGAAGTGAATGAATTATCAAAATGAAGATGCTTTTGCTCGCTGCATGCACAACTCACCAGGGGGGGATGTTGTGAGGTACCACATACTTGCGTGCACAACCAACAGAGCCGCATCAGTCAGATGTGCAGAAACAATTAATCGAAATACAAGGACACCGCCAAGAACAGGCGGAGCCAAAGAGTGCAGTCCGCAGGTCTAGCCGTCAGGCGAGCCAGATTGATGAGGCACTCTTTAGGGAAGAGAGTTGTGGTGATCCAGACTTCCGTGACCGCAATCAATGCACGACTAGGTACAGTTTCGTGTCATCCAATCACCGTTCAGGAAGCTCGACCAATGGTACACTGGACGAACGTGACATCCGAGTTAGTACATATGATGCGTCAGCGCAAACGGTTACGTAATTCAACGCCGGTCCTTCAATCAATCATATGGCCTATTACCTTGAGTAAAATATGCTATAATTCTATCAATAAAGATAATCATTTGCTGCTATTAATTCCTCATTGGTGTCCTCAGTTAGGGTTGGAGCCAATTCAGTTCTGAGCAGTACAGTACGGATTCTCGTATTCCTAAATTCAATACTATTCCGATTACTACAGGTACGTTCGCGCGTGGTTTGAATTTTCGAATTGCTCTCGGTATTAAAAATTTGTAATTGAAAACTAGTTAAATATCTATAGATATTTCACACTTTTAGCATTAGACCTTTAAGTGCTTACTATACAAAGTGTTAACCTTTTAGCGGTTCACCAAAATTGTATCTGAGTCGGTTTTAGTTTTTTATAGTTGTGTTCTCAAAGCGTGTTTAAACATTTCTACCCTTTTATCCGTTTTTCGCGACGGTGTTTTTGAACGTTTCGGACGTTTATCAATGATTTCCTCGCAGAGTGAAAGTCATTGTGGTGGCAATGATTGCAATAGTATGTAGCGGACGGCATTCAGTGCAATAGGTGCAAAAAGTGGTACCATCAAAAATGCTCACTTTTAGCAAAGACAGAGTACCTCATACACCTTTAGAACAAGAATCTGAAGTGGATATGTGACCAGTGCGAGACATTCGCGCTCGAGTGCTCTCGCCTGGTACGGTGTATGGTTACTGCTGAGGGGTTAACCCCTAAGATGCAGATAAAGAGCACAAATACGTCGAAAATGAACAAGGGTAACTTGTTAAACCGACAGAGTTGGTAGAAAGTAGGTTGAAGACGAAAGGGGAACAGGCTGCTAAAAAGAAAGATACAGCATCTGGAGAGATTGCAGCCCTAATTTCGCGAATGGAAGTTCTAGAAAGAGAACTATCCATGGTGAAAAATTCCACTCAAATGATGTTAGGTAGGACGCGGAACCTAGTCTTCCATAATTTCAGGGAGCCATATATTCTTAAAACTAGAAGGAGAAAGGAATCTGAAAGGTGCAGCCTCCAAGACATATTCAGGATGATTGGGATGCCAAAAAGCATCCCAAATGTCAAGTACCACCGCATTGGAGCATGGAAAGACGTTAAAGCAGTTGGGTCAAGGCTGCTGTTAGTAACCTTTCCTAGTATGTACCTGAGAGACGCCATGCTATCAAGTGCCGTGAAGGTAGACATCGTCACCGGTGGTCGTGTGAGAGTCACACCCGACACTGGTACCCAGGGTTACACCAGTCTTGGGCCCACAAATTCCACGAGTGGTTGGGGGTAAAAAAACTTCGGTGCCATTGGTCGTGCCCGCTACTGCGCCGACTATACAAATACAAAGGGTAGATAGGGCTCCGTTAGGTAGCTCTACGCCCAAAATTGCAAAAGTGCCAGGGGTAGGCCAACTGAGAGGCGCCACTATTAGCAATGAGCCAAAGAAGGGTTATCAGTGTTCAAAAGAAACGAATCCCGTTAAAACTAGGATAAATGATGCGCAGAGACGCCTTCATTTGAAAGAAAAGAGCAATACCACGCGCGAGGCTCCGGTAAGAAATGCTTAGTTTAAATTCGCTCCGATTATCGCACCCGGCTCGGTGAAGAAAACCATTCGAAGCACTCAAAGCCCTAGGTCGGACAGCTGAGCAACTGTTGTTGCAAAAACGTCGACAACAAGGCTGAGGCTATCAGTGCAAGATATACTAATAAAAGGTNGTCTGCATGAGTATACCGAATATAGACAGGATAGAGTAGACGGGAGGCAAGGGGGCGG
>UZAN01057023.1:0-13148 GCA_900618425.1 Echinostoma caproni
ACTCTGTTGTTTTGTTTAAAATGTATTCACTGACTCTTAATTTGCCGTCATCATTGAGAAGCAACCGTTGGAAATCGATAGAACAAGTAGGCGTCTTTTTAGGTAACAGTGATCACCGCACTGGTTTGAAGCGCATGCATGAATAAACGAATAAACGAAAACATTTTCCCACCAAAACTGAATCATACAATCTTCCATAAACGAACAAGAATAGTCGAATAATATGGTTAATACAAACGGCCTGCTATCTAAGTATTTGGAATCTTCGTAAACAGACCGATGCGCCGAATAATCACCTGGTAGTATTAATTTAAAGAGACAATCGGCTAATTTAAGAATCCCATGCAGTTTGTATCCGCATGGTAATGTTCAACCAATTCGCACACCTTCAGCGGACAGGAAGCTTTAGCGTATGTACTGTGCATGAATTAGCAGTTCACGTGATCATTCATGAGAGAAAGATTCGACTGAGAAGGCATTTATTTGGTTGGCAGTTTCAAATGTCCTCAATAGATGTCATTTGGGACCCGAAGCACGTGACTGTCGTTAATGCCTGACCCATGTGACACGTAATTCAAAGTCACCGACCGAGAAAACGTTATCCAATTCAGTGATCATTTTTGATCGCATTTACACGAATTTTAATTCAACACAAGACCGACATGGAATGCGACAAATGATGTTAATTGTCAGGGGTTTAACATATTCAATTTGTGCAGTACTATCAATGGGAAAATCAGGATTTATATTTATTATTATATTTATTTTTATAAGAGTGTCACATCCCATTTGGATATCTTTGAACTTTGTCATGACTTCTAATGAGCAGCATTCATTTGAACAAAAAGAACGCTGGGTTTATGGTGTGAACCTCGCTAGGCAGCGCAAAAAATGGTTAGGCGAAATTGTATCCTAGTCTACTTGACCTGCTCCGGGATAACTTTTTGCAGGTTAGAGCCTAAAGATCCAAGCAGATTGAATGCTTTGTCACACGTATGTTCTTGTTCATGTTGTGTTGTGTTGTTTATCAAACATTTTTTCTGTCGGGTGGAAAAACACATTTAATTTATCTGACCTGTAATCATCATATTACATGATTGGTTTAGTGGATGGGGCGTATCAACATGCGTATAAGTGTACTGTCATTTCAATAAATTCTGTTGGAAAATTGAAAGACGATCTCGTAATGGTGTTTGAGGAGCCGCATATATATATATATATATATATAACCAATGATGAACGCGGGATTGATGGACAAACAGGCCCGACGCAAACCATAGTGCGAGGCACAAGCAGACCCAATTGATTCACACGTATTATCGTTTGACAACGAGTCCTAGTCTGGATCGAAACGTCACAATAAATACTATCATTCAGTGCTCGCCTTCTCCTTTTCAAAAATACATATACTGTTCGGACTCACGTAGCTGATGTATGCATGAGATATCGCGCCCCACATACCGCCACAACATAAGTGCGTCAAAAATGGGTCTATTACAGTGTAACCGGACTTTCGATCTCTTCGTGCGCTGGTACTTTATGATATTGGATCAAAGAGACAGAAACGTTCAGCCCTGTAACTGAATACCAACCAGTACACCATGTTCATGAGATGCGCTAGACCACAAGTCAAAGTCGTCTGTTCAAAGGTCACTGCTGACTCATTCCCGTAGAGCGAGATTAAAGTAAAGATGTATACTGTATTGGCCAGGTTTACTTACAAAGAACCTGGTTTAAAACAACGATGTGGCGAACAAGCTTACTTTCAGTGCATTGTCTGTTGGCCAATTACAGCACATTATATAACTGAGGGAGACACTTTTAGACGTTTGATCGACCGAATGGGAGAACGCCATCCAGCCTGGATCGGTCAGGGACCGATAAGTGCAAGTGCTAGTGTGATCGCCCTATATATGGCCGAAAAGAATCAGATCGTGGATGTACGGGAATCGTTCCGTCCAATTTATTCAATGATGTAGCTGCCTATTAAGAACGTTAAAGCTCGATGGCTATCTACAGCAGAGGTGATAACGATTAGAATGAACAACCCCACCCCCACTATATGTGCACAGAAACAGAGCGTGAAATCCCGTGACCATGTGTCCGAAGTGCCCCTACCTGACATTATAGTCAAACATTCACACTCCGCAAGTGATTTTTACCACTTTTGCGNTCTACTCCCCCCCCCCAATCCCTCAAATCCCATGATACATATACTATAAACCTGAGTTGACTCTCTCCACGGGGTTTCCCCCGAGTTATATAACGTGCCGCGGTTAGCCAGTAGAGAAAGCACTTAGAGCAAGCTTGTTCGCCAATGAATCCAATGGATCTATCGGAATTATTAACTCATTTGAAAAACAGTCAAAGAACCTGGGGTAAATAAACCGCCCGCAAATAACCCCGTTCCGGTCAACCCAATTGATGGATCAGTAAAATGATTTGCCGGAGATGAAAGACAGATACGACCTGCGGTCGTCTGCATTCAACCACATTTTACTTCAATTCATGAATCAAAAATAAATTGTCCATTTCGCGGAATATGCCCGTTGGTGAATTTTTGGTGAATTCATTTTTAATCCATTGCAGTAATATTTATATGCAATAAAATTCGGTAAGCTGAAAGGTCCTGAAAGCACGTTGTTTGGATTACGCAATCGAAATTCCCTTTGTTTGATTATGGTCTCATGAACAAGCGAATTTCTCTTCTTTTAGACAAGTGATTTTGAGAACTTAGATAAGTTTTCGTTGTGCGCATAACTCAGACTTGACGAATCGGATGCTTATCGCCTCTGCGGTCGCTAACATCTAAAACCGTATTGCTCTGGGAGGCGGTGTGGTGAGACTCGATAAATGATTATAAATGCCGAGCTCATGTCAACCAAATGCCCCATCACTACTAGATGAGTAACAATCGAGCTTGACATTGCTCCACCCTACCCTGTGTGAGACAGCGTGGGTTCTTTGATATTTTGAGATAACTGCCTTATCGTTCGACCTGCATAAGTCGCACCACATGTGCACTTGAATTGATAGACATTCATGAATGAGGTTAGCTCAGCTGGTAGAGCGTGCGCTATTCAAAAGCTTAGGCGGCGTCCATGGGTGGGTTTGAATTCCACCAAGGCAAGTGAACATTACACAATTTAAACATAAGCAGTTTACCTCTGTTGTGATATCAGATGTTTGGTGACGTAAAGAACACTCATCTTAGCATTAAAAGTGAATTGCGCTGCGGCAGATAGGACTTTACTGACCTTGTCAGCGGTGACATCTCCATTGAATGAATGTTTTTTTAATAGCAACCTCTTCTCCGCATGCACTGCTTTTGCTGACTAGTTCTGTTCAGTTGAATTACCGACGATAAACTTCTAAGGATGGCCATTTTCTAGTAAGGTTCTCCTCACTTGATTAATGTGCCCTCGACATTGACTAACACTATCCATTATTGGATGCGTTGTGTAATTCCGTTCTGAGAAGATCAGGTACACTGACATTCACGGTTAGCCTGGGTGTACTCGTCAAGTGAAATATGAGGGTATGTATTAGGTGAATCAAAAAGGAATCTCCATTGTACTACTATAACTGTAACTTCGTCCTTGTGAATACAGTAATTGATGCCATTGTAGTCACATGTGCATTCACAGATGAGCACTTTTATAATGACAACTTAAAGAACAATCTAAGTACCTGGTCCATAAAATGACACTCAATTTATCAACTGAAGGAATAGGCTTTTTGACAAGATTCATTCATATTTGTATGCCTGATTCTCGCCGCGCTCTTCGTGTGTTATTTGGCCACATATCCCGGAGTGATGTCACCTGACTATTAACAAATATGTCTTCTGACCTCCCTAGGTAAAAATCTTAGAAAATCTTGTTCGATTGGAAGTTTTATAATACCACTATTTTCAAATGAAAATGTGAAAAGAGAAGTTAGTATGGCAGTATTGCAGGTATCTCAAGGGGAGCGTACTGTAATCAGATACAATGGTTTTCTTGGGTTGGCACCGGTCTGCAAAATAGTCAAAACTTTATGGTAAACAAGGGAGGGGTCAACAAGGCAAAACCAGGATGAGGAAAAAGTATTTTTGTTGGAAATCGCTTCGGAAATCTTAAGTACTCTTGCCCTAGCGTTAATATAAACTGAACGAAATGACCCCTCGATCGACGTGGTGTTGTGTCATAGACACGCGGTTGGCAATTACCGAGCTGGGTCTATTATTTTAAATGTGTTCCCAAACTCGATTACGCAATTATCGGTCTATTCTGCTTATATTTGTGACTGTACTCACTTAGAAATTAGGGGTTCAGATGCAGGTATTCCTTAGTCGGCGAATTCGTACTCTTGTGCTGTGTACTACTCTTGGTTTGGTTGCATAGAAAATTCTACTGGTAATAGATTGCAGATATCGTTGGAACACATTAGTTATATCATCTTTGGTTGAAGAGAGAACAAACTGTAGACACTCGTCACAATGGGCTTCTCAGTCTTTGGATTGCTTCATCTTTGAACAAACTCTTCTGGATGACACTTTTTCAACAGTGTGTCGAGCAACAAGGTTATCTAGCTGTTTATTGTATTATCAGTGCAAATTCTTGGGGCTCTATAGTTTAGGGCGCGAGCGAAACATTTTATGGGTTGGGTACAAAGTGGATGAACCAGGTTGCCCAATGGTAGACACAGTTCCATCTGGATTTCTTCTGATATGGACATTTAGGATACAGTGGCACTCGTTTCGTTCATTTTCCATGGTGAATCGTACGGTCATTTGGGACCTTTGATGATGTTCTCCGTTTGCTTTGAATTGCTCGCAATAATGAGGATATCGTCATACTATTTTCTGCATAACAGTATTTTCTCAGTGAATTCTGAACCCGAGGTTGCCAAAGCGTCGTGAATCGTTAGTCGTTAGTCCCAAAGGGCTTTCCATGGGAAAGCTGTCAAGCCTTATGTCCCTTGTAGACCTCCATGTTTGACTGTATCAGAGCTATCTTTCACAGTATAGTTAATCATCAAATTTCTTACTGGCTAAAGTAGTACGCTGACAAGCCATTACGTCACTTGTTGTGGTGGCGAGTTCCGCATAGGTGGGATTGGCCGCGATGTTCTCGCAACTTAGGCACTACATAGATTTGCGGCGAATGGCTTATTTTTCCCTTATCGCACCATGTTTTCACAGATGAAGTGGTCTTGGAGAACGTAAATTGTGCACTATTGCGAAAACAACTTCCCTTTGAAATATAAACATTTTTTTAGTGGTAAAAACGAAACCGCATGAGTTACAATCGATTTGATGAGAAATTTTGCAAACGCTCAATTGAAATCCCTATTGCTGGATGCAATGAACGACCATATTTGAAGCAGGTTACTGGAGTAGTGGAGTAGAGTAGACAAAATCGCAGGTAGAAGACATACTTGTTTCGTAAGTCACGGAAATGGGCAATGTTTTGCTTACATACTCCACCAAACATCATCACCGGATAAGATATATTGATTACGTTTTAGAGTGAAACATATTACGAAAAACTACTACCATGTCTTCTCATGGCGTGTTTCTCGATGAAGGTATAATAGGAATGCTTTTGAAAGTTTGCATCAGACAGAATAAAACTATACTGGAAAGAATCCCATCACACATTCACTCACGATTACCAAGCAGTTTTCAACATTTTTTGTCCAACGTTTTGTTCGGGGAAGGTTTGCGCTCACCCGTGCATTCATAACGTGGCAGTGAACATGCTCACTGTTGAACATTCGCATTTAGATATAATTTACGCGCAGAATCGATATATATATATATATGTATATATGTATATATGAACATAGAATGAAAAATCTCACCAACCACCACCAGTTCGGAACCATTCGGTGAACCGTTCACGTGGGACGCGCATGAGGACATGTTCGGACCGGTGTCCAGGCTGCTCCTGGTTAGGATGGTCACACCAAATGGGTAGTTGGTCAGTCCAGGTGAACCGATTTTGCCCAGCACATCTCCAGCATAGTTGAACACAACCACACAGTGGGCCAAATTGTCTGTGATGTAGATGCAGTAGGCCGAATCCACGGCCACCGAGACCGGGTAGGTCAACTGTGCGTGAAAACGTGCCAGTAATGTACCGGTCCACGTGTAGATATTGACACGCATGATCTGATTGGTTTGGGATCAATGGGCATACACTTATCGCAACGTGTAAATAAAATGGTAGTGACTTTGTTAGGACAAGAAAAGGAACTAAATTGAATAACAAGGTATATTTATATCAATATTGCCTCCACAACCAGCTGCTTGCTATTTAATCAGAAAAACTGGATCATGATGGTTGAGATGATCAAAAGGTTATGGTAACCACACAGATGTCTTGAGTTCTAATCCCGCTACCGCTACCACACATCGTTTCTTCTTGGGTTTATCGTCCCCCCCCCCACTCTCGAACAGGATTTTACTGGCTGTGGTTCCCTNCCCTTGCGGAAAACGGACCGCAACCATGGTTGTTGGTTAAATAAGAGGAAAAAAGAAAAAGACTTTGATCATAAGACGTTTACCAACAATGGTATACGGTGACTTCAAAGTACCGAATCACGACTACTAAAACCATGACATTATTCCAACTTTGAAGGTGTTCACACTTCTTTGGTTAGCAGATAACAATGTATTGTAGTGTAAACTGCTTGTACGTCCAAGTCCAAAATTGGTAGCTGAAAACTATCAATGTGACTTATCGATCAGTTGATCCTATACTGTAGAAAGGTCTCATTCATTGACAGTGAGACAAGTACTATCGATCGATAATTCTGCACACACGCACAGCTGAACGACGACATCGTACTTTGTAATTGGCATTCAAGAAGTATCTCCCATTCTGGACTATACATGAGCAACAACTAGAATATCGTTAATGGAACAGATTTTGAACAATGAGTACAAAATCAATAGCAGAAGAATGGTTTTCAGCTTTGAAAACAATTTAATAGTCACCGACTTCTCACCTTGTAGTCAGAAAACTCACCAAATTGAGTAGAGGGCCTAGATTCAAGTAACATCCATCTATACGGGGTCCCACTTTAGTAATATCAAATACGTAATTTATTCATTAATGGATTCTAACTAAATTGATTTTCTTGAGGAACGACCATTTATAGTTGGATTTTAAGGTCGCTCGACGAATAAGTTGTGGAAAGCATTTTCATATATCAATGATAATAATCGTTCCAATCAAACTGTTTATCCTATTTGTATGCAATCAATAATTCCGTCATAGAAAAGAAATAAAACGGTTAGAGAATGGCTGGACGCGGCTCATAGTTCATGCACTAATCGTGAATTCCGACGAGGGGGGAAGTTTCATTGAAAAGTCTTTTGGAATACATAGCTAACTTGTCCGGCGGATTTCACCGATGTCGTACAAACTGTCCGGAACAATCTGTTTCTGCTCATGTTGTGGGCGTATGCGAACTTGTAGGACGCTTACGTGGTTTACGGTTAACGTCCATCTGTGCTCACATTGAACATTCGCTTTTCTTGTTATGGACTGTTCTAATTCTCAGAATTCCAGAAGAATTTCGGAATTTTCCGGGTTTTGTTGATCACGGGAAAGCCTAAAAATAATTGGTACAGTCTGTTCGAGGTTCCATACACGAATGCCGACACGGCCACTCAGGCCAAGACTTCCTGATCAAAGCTCGCCCAATCGAAATATGTCACATCGCCCGTGTAAGGAGTACAAGTGAACATGAAAATTAGAAGGCCATCAATTCAGCCGCAACACTTGACGTGTACAGTGATTTTCCTAATGATATAAGTGTATATAGTTAGTATAAGTGTAATGTGAAAAGGCTACACTGCCCATCAATCAGCATCAGCTGAGCTATTTCAGTCCGATTAGTTAATTTGGCTATATGCATGCGCTGCCGGTTACATCCGGCCCAACATAGATAGATTCATTTAACCAGTCATGGTCATTATGTGATTACCGGAAATGCTATACTGACTTTTAACAATATCGATCTAAATGTATTAGAGCTGTCACTGTGCATCCGACCGTATTACGCGCGGCATTTACCCCCGTCCCATCGAACCGGCGACCGATCGTGTTCAGATTGTTTTCCGCTTGTGCAGACAATTCATATTTATTACGATTTTTCTTTTTTTTCATTTTTACTTCCTTTTATTGAATATACGAAGATACAATTTTCAGGAAGGGGGAAGCGGCCAATCAAAGGGCTGCCATACAACCCACAAATGGGCAAAGTCAGGCGGTGGTGGTGGGATTCGAGCACTCGCCCTCCGGGGTGATAATTTGGTGACGTTACCACCCGACCACCACTGCCCACTGCCAATCCAGTGGGTAAAATCAATGGCTGGTGGTCGCAAAACCAATAACCGCGATCATTTTTTGCTCCGACAGTTATCGAGACAAACTTGCAACTGGTATGACAGTCATTTGAGGCACAGGTGTCGCATTCGGGATTTGTTCAGTTGTTGCGATTGACAAAAAGACCAATAAGAATTGGCCAAGCCACGGACACAGCCAAACTCTAATGTAACAAGCCAGACTTATATTCAAAAGTATAAACCGTAAAGCGAATTGAATATTGAAAGTGCTACATACTTTCAATCGTCAGTTGGCATTTGATTTCAGAAACAATTCTGCGAGTATCAAACGACCCCATAATGAAATGCCCGAATCAGATCGTTTTTCCTACCTACGCATGTGCGACAAAAATGGACTTGTGTGCGACAACTGGTCATGTGAATAGGGAAATGACCGTGACCTTTCACGCCTGAAATACTGATATTTGTTACTCGATTATATGCCAGTAACCTTATCTGAACGATTGATTCGGTGTCCCTTGCAAACAGATCGTGCTCAATTAGTTTGTCTTTTAAATCGAATAAAACAGGCTGGAGCAAAAGGATATGTCTCAATTTATGATGGAAAACTCAGCTGTTGAAGGAGCACATTGCAACGGTCAAGCAGAATCAGAAAACTACATGACGGATAAAGAAAAAACAACGATAGTTGGAACAAACTTTTTATCATAGTTATTTATGTAATTGTAGCTCTAATCAATGCCAATCAAAAGATCTTTATTAATTTTGCTCATAGCATTCCCATGGGTAATTGATTCTGATGACCCATAAATAAATGTTCGTGCAGATAAGAAGCTAATTTGATCACATAATTAACAGTAAAGATACCACTGAGGCCTCGTGAATCGATTGAATACGTAACTGCGGTGCTGCTCTCAACCTGGTGACAACCTGATCTGGTGCGGTCGTGCAAGGCCAGTTATGTGTTGTTTCAGTAAAGATTTAGATTACTGTCACTGATTGACCCTAGAGGTTTTACTAAAGATAAGAGCGGAGAGTTACGAAGACCCGTAGTGCAGTGCGTCCCAGTTTCAGGTGGCATAATCCACTTACGTACTCTAGCTTGGTTGTTGTTATTGGCAACTTGTCTTCATAATCAACGAACGGAGAGAAAGAGAAGGTAAACGTGCGGCTGTCTGGGTCTCATCAACATAGAGTTACAAATCTGAGCAAACTTAGACCTTTATACTCACATATATCAGTCAAATTTTTCACGTTTTAGATAAAAACGGGCCAGGGATGTGTGTAAAATATCCCAACCAGAANCCATGGAAACAGCGGTGTTGGAATGTAAATAGTCACCACTCTCAACCCTCCAGCGTAGACATTGACTCTAGCAACGATACTATTCGTAGTCTTGCTACTACTTCAATCGAGAGTTGTTCACTAGGATGTTTGTATACTTACTCTGTTGTTTTTGAAATTTTGTGGCAAGTGTACCCATTACTATTACACGGTCCTACAAACATCTAAAACTAGTCAAAGAAGGTTCATTACACTCAATGGGAACTCAGATAAGCGGCAAAGTATTGCCGGCGTTTAGTACTACTTGGTTACACATCTGTTTCCCTAACGTTAGAAGATGGGGCCACTTAGTAAAGATGACAACAGAAGTTGTGCAGAAAGTGAAAAAGAGAAACTTTTGTGGCATCTTTGAAGTACGATGCGACTGATCAAGAAAACGGCAGCGGTCAGAATGAAAATCACAAAAATGGTGAGCTTAAAATGAGAATACTGTTATTTCAGAATTCGACAAACAGCGACAGTACGCTCCATTCAGCCTCGATCGCGTCCGGAAGAATTTGATACTGCTTACTTCCGGCAGAAAGTCAGAGAAGTACATGGATTCGGAGGGAACCATTGGGGTCAGGGCGATTGGTCTAAGGTGGTGAATACCGAGACAGTGAAAAGCCGATAGGTAAATTGGGGTCAGTCAGTTAGTGAATGCACAGAAACGCTCCACAAAGTAACATCAGTATCAGGTCGATGAGTAAGCAGAAAATATAGCCTCCGTTCATCGAGGGTCGGATCTATCTGGTTGAAGATAAAACTGTGCAATCATACATGACGAGAGAGAGAACAAACCTTGAAGATTTTCGTTCATTTGTTTATGAAGTATGGGTAAATACTCACACCATCGAGAAGAACCACGCAGCAATAAGGTGGATCTGAAAAGAAAACAGAAGCAGCTTCCTTCATTCAATCTACTGCTGTTAACATTCTTTTCAACTTCAGAATATTATGGTTGCATTTTCGCCAGATAGTCATCTTTTGTTTCGGGTTTGAGTTCAACCTCTTTTCGGTGTTCGCTTTTTTCTCTGCATGCTAAGTGAGCAGCATATTTGCGATATAAAAATTTGTCTCCATTGGGATCGATGAGTTTTGCGTACCACATTTTGTGCCTCTGCCGGGAATCGAATAGTGAACTTTGTGATGGTGAGCCCAAAGGCCCCCCCCCGCTCAAGGAACTGAGATAAAGAACAGGGACAAAATAAGGGCACTATTGACGAGTACTGGCTAAAATGAATCAGAAAGCTGATGATTTATGTCAGCTGGAGTGAAACCGTTAACAAATTATTGAAAATCAGTTCTCGTCGCAAAAGTAAACTGAATTCATTTTCGCATGTTCTCTGAGCTTAGCTTTTTCACATACAGTTCATCACCAGCCCAGATGACATATTGTGGAATGGCAGTGTTCTGCTTGTACCTGTTGGTTTGTGTGTGCTCTTCTCCAGTGACATTTTCATTCCTTTTCCTCCCTGTGTTCGACCTGGTCTGCGGTTGAATTAGTGCGAAAGGTTCATAAACAATACCATCATGGAGAAAAATCATGTAGTCTTGGTGTTGTTCGACGCAAGGTCGCTCGCAAAAGTTGAATTTCTAAGTCAAAGACTACTTATCCAGATGGTAATGATTGAAGATATTTTGAACAGGAACGAAACGATTCAGCACAACAATGTCAGCCAGCCAACAAGTCGACCGGACGAACTTTCTTCGAGGAGCTTTGTATTGTGCCCCGAGTACACCAAGTTCAGTTTACGTCCTCATGTGAGTTGCTGTCCATTTAGAAGACCATGCATTATCCATATGCCGCTCAATATTCTCTCTTCTTATCTCATCTTATATGGGAGGAGGGTAGTTTGCTTGTTAGGGGAATACATTTGTTGCATCAGTAAAATTAACTCGCCGCTTTGTTAAATGCTATGAACATAGCTAAGATGCATATCTGAATATGTCCTTGGATGAATGACCAATTTCCGTTGGAACGCATTCGTGGGTGAAAATAGGATAAATTTTAAAATTTAAAGTAGAAAGGTGATTAACGTTTGCCCATTTAAGTAGATGAAAAGCCGCGTGGTGAATGAGTAGCAGCAGCAGCATCAATCAATCAACCAGTCAATCAGTAGACATAGACAAGCACGGCAAATGTGCCGGTGAATTGTAGACCACAATAATTACATTTCGACTTGAGCGCACCTGACAGTGCAATATAGTTTCAAGATGAAAAACGTTGGTTGCCAAACAATTTTTTTCTTTATTTGAGGTACGAACTAAACGAGTATTTGGAAACACATCTGAGGCGAGCATCAGCACAATTGTCATTCATACAAATTGAAAACACAGGCTTCTGTTTTAACAGAATGAGTAAAAACAATTATACTTACTGACACTTTGTATATCAGCACAGCACGCAGTAATACAAACAAGCTTCGCAGTTATTGACTTCCGCCTGCAAATGTAGACAAGTGGTGGCATATACAATCGAACCACGTGAATTCGATTGATTTCTTGCTGCATTGTAGTTGGCTCTCAATCGTACAAAACTCAATTCCAAGAAACACTCGCTGCGGTAAATATGTATTCAGTCGAATCAATACTCGTGGTGGATGAGGATTTTTGATCTAAAAAACGTTTTGCCGGTAGTGGTTTAATTTCAAAAGAATAGGTTTGCATGGAACAGTATGGTTTTTCCTTGCCCCTGTTGGTGGGCACCGAGATGCCAAACATAAACCCACATTCTTATTTGTTTTATTTTACCAATTCTTGATAAGAAAATTCCGTAAAACAGATCCAAATGACCTTGATATGATTAACCTACTACTCCCTAATCGTGATATATTTAACTTTGTTTTATAATTAACTAGACACTTAGTTTCAATATCATCATGCATCCCAATTGATAAGAGAACAGCGGTTTGAGTGTGTAGAAGTTCCACATGGTGTAACGACTCAACCAGCACCGTTCACTGTCCGGTTCTAACCCGTCCGGTGTCAAACCGAACCAGGCCACATGGATACTTTGTACGCTGAATTGGGAGCGCGCATATCAGATCCTGCCGCGGAACTACACAAGAGTTGAAAAATCTAACGCACAAAATGAAACGAAATGCTGAAAATAAAATTCCAGCTCGGGATTGCTCCGAATCTGCCGGGAACAAATTATTTGGAAGAATCAACGTTTCCATCTGGGTGTGTATTGGTGTTCCAAGGCTGAACGAGTAGAAATTGTCGATCGGTCATCTGAGAAAGATCGAAAAAGGTTAGTCCGAAATTTCCGGAAAATTGGGAATTAGATTTGCAATGATGCAATAGTTCTCAGTAACTAACCCACTCGGGGAAACAGGTTTTGTGTTCTTCTCCGCCTAGTTCATTAGGCACCCAGTTTTATCATGTTTGATTATCATATGCAGCAGAAGTTGAGGCGATGTTTTTCTATGTGAATGCCGATTAGCACCGGCTGAATCAAAAGCATGGATCATTGGTTAAA
>UZAN01057024.1:0-13146 GCA_900618425.1 Echinostoma caproni
TTTCTTTCTTCATAAAGATGATTGTACCATGATTTGTTTGGCACACAGTCTGCATTCAGACGTGTGTAAGAATACATATATCCTGCCTATCCATTGCAATCTATTTAGTAGAAGTAATAATCTTCACTGTACTAGTATTATGCAATTGATCCTGGTGAGAAGAGTAGCAGTGGTTCAACGGCCGCGGGGAGGTTTGCAGAAATGAGGAGGCGAGAGTTAAACACACAACCTCCAGACGACAGTATCGATGAATATAAATATTCCTCCTTACCCAAAAACAAGCTGCACGGTTGGTAGCTGCCTAATATGATCTCGATATCCAAACCAGGTTGCTATTACAACCAGAGATTCGTCAATTCAATTTAGTAATGATAGACTCGGTATGGACACCGTGTAGGAGTTAAGAGAATCGTGAAACGAAAGTATAAAAATTCACCGAATAACAAACTAAATGAAGTCAGTTATCTACCGGCTTCAGATTTCAGTCGGAACGGCAGTTTGTCTGAATGAAATTAACTACAAAAGTGATTTGGCAATATCCGCTAGTAACTAGATTTATATAACGCAATGGTATCATGGATCATTTGTCTGGGAAACCATTTGAAGGAGTTCCTTTGTCTAACCGAGGTATATGCAATCGGACCTTCTGAGATCGAAGGGCACCAAGCTTCCGAGTTAAAACTATGGTTAAACTTCTGTCGACCCAACTTTTTGAACAGTAATTTATCTACATTGATCAACGTCGAAAGGAGGCCACTTCTTTTCCTAACGTGCTTGATGTGAGCTTCGCTGCATAAGTCTATTCAATTTAGCGGCATTATTTCTTCAAGAAGTCACACCCAGGCACACACACAACTTAAAATTTAAGAATCAAATCACATGGCAAAGTTCGTGTACCCCCTCATGAAATATGTAGTCCGTATGACTCACCTCAAAGTCATCGTATTTTTTCCGGTGTTTACGAAGATGCCACTTCATGATTATGATAAATCCGGATGGTTATGATGATGAAAACTGTATTTTTTGTTCGTCCCTTGTCCACCCTCGTTTATTGCCGCGCGCACACACACACACACACACACACACAAACGCGGACAGTTATGCGGAAGTTTCAAACACGTTGGCACAAGTTTATCAGCACAACGAAGAAACTGAAGCCAATACCACGAATGTTAAAACGGGTGCTGTGTATTGTACTACGGCACGTGCTTCAGACTCACTGACGTAATCCTGCGTTCACGTGCGCGCACACACACACACACACACGTATGTGTATTTAATAGCGCAGATATCTGGAAATTTTCGTTTATCTGATCTCTTTTCCTCTATTTCTCTTTCACATTTCTTGTGTTTGTGTGTGCTTTGGATGTAACCCACAAAATGAACACTGATATTTTAACCTAGTTGTTCATCTACTGCACGTTTACATACCTCTAGATTTGTCAGTTTGTCGGTGTGTCCATCCGCAAGTTCTGTCGCATATGATTGGTGCAAAGCGCTTGTACACACGTGCTCACCGATTTCTCAAGGTCATGTGTGCATGCATGCGTGAGTATTTGTGCCTCATTCTCGAATGTCAGGCTGGGAACGTGGCACAATCTTTCTCTGCTCGCTTACTATATAGATGGTTGGCTAATTGACTTCCGTGCATGATCGTTTTACAGACACGCACGTGTGCCTGTTCACACTATCCAGTGAGCCTTCACATGAGATCAGACCGGCACATGAGCACGAAACCACAACGTTACAATGTTGAAGCATTTTTCTGCGTGGGCGGCAAGCCATCAGGATCGGGCACAAACACACACGCCAACGTGAGAGTGTTGTAAAGCTCCATCATCATCGCATCCACAGAGTAAAAATCGATTTCAATCGTAACATGTGCGTACTGGCGGTTGATGCATTGTTCCGAGGTAAAAGAGACAACAGGAGCGGATCAGTAAAGGGCTTTCCTATCCAGCTGCTGGCGAGCGTGCAGGCAGGGCTAGTGGTGGGAACAAGAGGGCGTAGCAATGACAAGACTGAGTCTGATTCGTTTACCCACGGAAAGGTAGTAGTAATGGGTTTACTTCGATTTCCCAATGAACTGCGTCGTATGCGGGTCAAAGGAACCGTGATCTGAAAAACCAAACAATAGTCTGTTCACACTTGTTAAGTCTAATCAGCCGTGTGAATCCACTGGTTCACCTGGGGGGAGGGGGGGTCGAGCCTGTGATCTCATCGGTAGTACGGAAGCCCACTAGTATGTTAGTATCCTACCTGTCAAGTCCCGAGTTCGATCTTCAGTGGGGTCTAAGCAGTTACACTGATAAATAAACCCGAGGCAGATGCAGTTGTACAATCGTTCAGTTTGGGTTATTTTTTTCATTCACGAAGAAAACCATTATGATATCAAATTTTCCACTATTCCTTCTTCAAAAGATTCACCGGTCTTATCGAGGCTAAAAGAAGGGCATGTGAACAGTTCAAGTATCGAAAATTCTGGATGCCGATGACAATATCAATCAAAATGAAACCAGAGAATATTGTACTTTTGGCAACCGGAGTATCAGGTGCGGTGTGAAAACCTTCAGAACTATAAAACGAGACTGACTTAGAGAGTCTAATTACAACGAATGGAACTATAACTGGCCTTGTAATTAATAAACAAATCAAGCCCAAATTTACTAACAATTCTGCTCCCAGTTACAAAATTGCTAATTTCCTTCAATCGATTAATACGCAGTTTACACTCAGAACGTTTGTTGTAAGGGAACTTCTCCGTTATTCAGTAGCGCCACCGTTGCCAACAGCGACAATCTGTGTGGAATACTACAAATCAAGCTGTCAATATGATCAAACTTCAATAAATAAGCGGTCGAAACACTTATAATTTGATGAGAAAAACCCCAAGAGATGAAAGCTGCAAACTGAGTGAGCCTCCGGTCTCCGTTGGATGACCAGACAATGTGTGGACATCCGACCGGGTGGTCAACAATGACGATCAGTTCCGAACACACCAGAGGCTAAAATGAACGAGCTTTCATGCATCAATTGACAACGTTTTCCCAGTCTAATATCCCCTCCTGCGCTCGTTGTGACTGTTCTTTCGTTGGCTCTTTAATTGAACGTGATACATTTTTCGTCCAAAACAGGTTTTGCTCCGGCAACCCCAGACATAAATGTCCAGATTGTTGGGGGCATTGGTAGCCATAGTGCATCAACAGCCATCTCAATTCGAAGTGGCTAGCTTGCATTTGATTGAAACCCTTACACACAGAAACTTGAAGTCCATTCATCAACCCTAGTTCCAGATTCAAATCCAGTCGACGCCATTGTCAACATCATAGAATTCCCTTTTTAGCCTAATGCTGGCAGCTTTTCGAATCATGATTGAAGCGGTAATCCAAATAAGCCTCGTGACTAAAGTATTGCACCCGTACGCACCTTTAGTTTTTGGATTATCTCTGCTCCCACAGGTGCGATCATTATTTTTACGACTACAGACGGTAGGGGTTGAACTCAGTCAATTGCATTGGAGGGCAGTTTTCAACGACTACAATTGTGGTTTAAAGCACCAGCCGGGTGTAGATCGTTTACGAGCTACCTTTGATGATGACGCGCCTTCAAGAAGCACTCTGTGTCAGTAGTTTGCGGAATTCAAGCGTGACAGACGGTCCCTGAATAATAAGACACGGTGTGGTCGGCCTGTGGGGGCCACCACAGCTGGTGAAGGCTATCGGGATCTCATCGAGATCATTCCACACGGCCTCAAAAATGTTTGTGCATGCTGGGTGCCCCACCAACGCAATGAACAACAGAAAGCACTTCGGGTCAATTGATGCCTCACCATGCTTGCCAGGTTTGATGGTGGACATTTTAATACAGTTTGGGAGATTATCTGTGACCTTGATATCTAGGTGCACACTTTCGAAACAGAGAAAAAGAAACAATCCTCTGAGTGGTGGTTTGATGGGGAGCCGCCTCAGAAATTCCGAGGCACGCGCAGTGTGGCAAAGCAAATAGTAGCTATGTTCATGGCCAAAACTGGGCATGTGGCTACCATCACGCTCATACGGCGAAGCACAGCCACCGGAGACTGTTACGCCACCCGTCTGCCAAAAATGCTGGAAGCTGTGTCCAGGACTGTCGTCCAAGGACTGGAGCAAGAGAGACCTTGTTGCACCATAAGAACTCACTTGCACGCAGGTTCCATGTCGTCGGTTATTTTTTGGCCAGATGTTGATCACGCACCCTACAATCCAGACCTCGCTCCGTGTGACTATTTTGTGTTCCTAAATATCAAGTGCATGATGCATAGAAACCGATACGAGTTACAAACAGCTGCAGTGGAGGCCTTCATTGAACTGATCGAAGGGTCACCCACTTTGGCGTGGTCGAGCTGTTCTCCAAGGGGTTTAAGCGCAAGAAACTCTGCATGAAAACTGGAGGTGGAGAATACTTCGATCAAATGTAATGCTTATTTTTGTGTAACAAATAAAACTTTTTGTGCATCCGGAAACTTTTTGCTCTAGTTCTGAGATGGTTGATATGTCAAGTTCATACGAAATGTCCCATTGTAACTTTTTTATGTGACGGGTTCATCTCGTTTTAGAAGCTCTCCGGGAATCCAGGTCAGCAATCCATTTCGAAAATTATGTACATAAACACGACATCCTGCCTTAAACTTTCGTCATATGACGTTAGTATTTTTAGCGGCGCGTAAAGCTGCAGCATCTTGCGTGCTTCGAATCATGGCGCTGAGAACTAGCCAAACTAGAAACAGTTCGACCAAGGATTTCTGTTCTGGGGTAGGTGTGTTTGAGGTCGAGCGGTAAGTGAGAAGAAATGCATCAATGGACTGCGGTAGTTTGCTTACCTCCTGTGACACGTTTAAATTTGTCACGAATCCTCCTACTTGACTGTTCAACTGCCATTGATACACGAGTACAAACATGATAGATATTATTTGATGTACAGAACACAGCGAATTTGGAAAATGTGAACTGTTGGTCGTTGTCAGAAACCGAGATCTCCTGCATGCCGAACTGGGTAAATAATCTTCTGATGTTTGTTATGATGTCAGATGTAGTTATAACACGCATCGGAATAACTTCAGACCACTTAGTATATGCATCAACAATTATCAGGTAATACATGCTTCAAACAGTGCCAACAAAGTCCATGTTAATGAGTGACTGGGGTGTCGTGGCAGGTTACCACGATTGAGGTTCCGCCTTAGGTTGTCATTAAACGATTCTAGCAAGTTTTTGCTTAGTGTTCTGTTTACTGAGCTATAACTGACCAGTTTGCGTAATTTCGAGTGATTGCCTTTGTTTTACATCATAAATAAATCAAGACCATCCGAAAACACACTGGGGTAGTCAGTTTTTAAACGGGAAGGGGTAATGCTCATATTTGCACACTTTACTGACGCATTCTTGACCGGCCGGCCTGACTGAGAGGTGCACTCAGTGTCAGAAAAATCACAACCAGTCACGTGAGTGAGTTGCGACCTGATTTGAGCTCTCATCGCACTGACAATGAGTTATAAACAGAGGAGACGCCAGATGAAGCTCTCAGGGAGTGGTAAAATGGTAAAAGAATGGTAAAAGCAGATTTCTAACTTTGGCCTCAAAGTCCGTGAGTAAAGCATCGGTGATGAAAACGGTGTTTGAGTTGAACGTTTCGATGTGAACGGTGCAACGAAAACTTGAAACAGCTCCTTCGGAGGAAGTGAAATGTAAAGGAAACTTCTTATAGCCCCAACAACTTTACACACAGAAAACCGTTTATTGATAACTGAAACTGGTGTATTTCGAAAAAAGTGAATGGAATTTCGTCTACATTAACGCCGAAAAGTAATTTAATTTGGATAGACCGAAATCATGAAACTACTAATGTTCTGATCTGTAGAAATAACAGTGGTATTACAACGTTCGAAAATCTGTGTTGAAATGAGGTTCCTTCTCGAGAAACGACCCAACCAAAGTGGCCATATTACGTGAGGTACAATACTCTGACGCATATATCTTCCGGTAATGAACAACCCGTGTAATACCCTGAATTTCATCATATTCGTTCCTTTCAACGCTTAGTTTTCCGAGCCTCATTCACGGGTTGAATATGCTACTATCTCATAGCAGACGCAACATATCTGTATTAATATTC
Organism: Echinostoma caproni; assembly: GCA_900618425.1. Lineage (NCBI taxonomy): Eukaryota > Metazoa > Platyhelminthes > Trematoda > Plagiorchiida > Echinostomatidae > Echinostoma > Echinostoma caproni. The sequence continues at coordinate 6,151 of UZAN01057024.1, forward strand.
ACGCGTTTTTCTTCTTCTATTAGTCGAATTTCGATAAAGCGGACTATTTCTCTCTGATGCACCGGTTGTAAAACAATGAAGCGTCCGTAAAATATCTAATTCGAATTTATAGATAAAAATGACTCATACGCTTGATACAGATATCGTACTTTCATTTTGTCAATGTTCTTCTCTCCCTTCCTCGTTTTTGAACACTGAAGGCGACTGCCGCTTTAGCATGGAGTCCACCGAGCTGAATGCCCAAACCGAATTTGCCACTTTCCTGTAATGCGTGCCTCACCACTGACAATCCCTGTTCCTCACACGGAACAGTTTTCGATTGAATTCAAATGCCAACTGTTGGGCGGTGATTGAATGAATTTGACATTGCACTTAACCCACCCAGAAACTTAATAAATGTGAAAAACAACATTTAATGAAGTCCAAGCGTTTTCTACTACAAACCTTAAGCGAGAATATAAACTAACCTTCATGTGTGAAAAATATGACTTTCCGCGAATGCATTTTGCGGGTGACGGTTGTCGAAAACCTCCCTTATCGGTGCAAGAAATTTTATGCTGCCCATATTGATATGTGCCGGGGACCAACAACAAGGCGTTTAGTGTTTACTTCCCCTCCAGCTCACAAGATGGGATGGATAGTTATTTCTTTTGACAGGTAAAACGAAATTCATTGAAAAAATTGGTCAGTAGATCAGCCTCGTCCACCCCCTGAATTGCTCGTTTTGCTTTGGTGTATATATATATATATATTAAACTTTTCATTCGGTTTGGGCATGGTGACATTAAAAGACGCTAACTCAACGAGCCGCACACCTCAATGGCAACGTTTGAACGTTAACTTTTATGTTTCTTGGAATATATTCTTAGTTCTTTGTGGATTAGGGATAGTGCGTGATTAGTCTGTAGGCATATACTTTATCAATTTATTTAAGCTAGAATACCTTCATTAATTGGCTTATTTATTTTCCACTGAAGGAAAAGAGAGAAGTCATTTAGAATATGTGTGTTAAACTTAGTAAACACTCAGGAAACAGGAATCGTTTGTTAGAAAGAATGTATCTCCATCGCATAAAATATTTTCCAAATCTCAGCTGTAACTTTCGAACTACTACAAATTTTTTCGTGACACTCCAGAAAGCGCAAGTCCAAATGGTGGTAGGGGCAAGTGTTTAGGTATTCTATCCTACCTTGAGGTAAAAATGTCAGTTTTCCAGGTGATATATTTGGTGGTGGTCATCATCATGAAGTTCTTCCGTTCAGTAAAGAGAGATTGAGGGAAGACCCTCATCATTCCTATGCATTGAAAATTCACATAACCCCTGCAACAGGTATATGATGGAAAACCTACATGAAACTCTGATGATGCGCAATACCAAGCAATACATCAATTCAAAAACAGTTCATTCATACGAGTTACACAGATAGTTACCCGTCTGTTTGTTTGGCAAATAAGCGAGCATCGTGAGCGTACATGCATACGTCATCAAANAAACCTTCACCAGCATCCCATCCGATAACATCTTAAAAACGAAAAAATCTCACGTGGTTCGGATAAGTATTCCCCAAGTGGAAGATTCCCCTAATTCACACACGTTAGGTTATGGGTAATGAGGAGGATATACTCTCTTGCTCTCGCTGTCTCTCTCCCTGTCTCTGAGAAAAAGGAATGAGCCAGAATGACATGTGACATTTCGAATAACTATCCTCTAAGAGCACAATCCTCAGTTCACATCCAATCTGTCATCTAGTGTGGAAGCATTTGAGACTCCACTTGTGCTCTTCTAACTAGTGGTTGCGCAAACACGCTTTTTATAAACTGACGAGTTCGGTGTAGATGTGAGAAATTGTTTATTGAAAGAATAACATCGGGAGGGGTAAAAACAAATGGGAGCTACACAGAACGAAACATGTAATCTGAAACAGTCAAATCTCAGTTTCATCAAAGACTCTGATTGAATAATCAAACAGTTCACCAGTTTGTTTGCATATCCAGTTGTTATCTACTGTCCTGCTCATTTTCAAATACACTGAGAATATGCCAACTGCGTTTTCGTGCTACTTATTCAATGTGAGTAATACCTAACAACACTGACAGATCGTATGGAAGGTCGACGAGGTGTCACTGTGCTAACCAGCTCTCAACGGAAATGATAAGAATTATTGATTAACGTTTGCGATGTCTTCAGTTCGTTTCGTCCGATGGATTGTAAAAGGAATCCTAGGATACTGGGACTGTCAGCATTGGTTGATTTTACATCAATTCCTGGAGCATGCATTCATTCCGGCCATTGAACTTTAGATCCCATCACTGGGCATCCCTAGTATAAGTTTTTTTCCAAAGGGGCTCAATAACTGAACGTGTAACTTCATTCATTCTTAGCTACGTATAATCAGATGTAAAATACTTCCGAGGCTTACTGTGGTAACTATGAAATGATAAAAAAAAACAGGCCTCTGGAGGTGCATTCTTTCAATCAAATTGTTTTTGCTCACTTACTTTGACGAAATCGAATAAAAATATCCTGTTTATTGATTACTAGTTATCTCTATTTGCCATGAATGTATGGAGTAATAAATACACATATTTCGGTAGGAAATTGTGAATTTGAATACCTTAGGCCTTATTTCAGAAATCCGTCTATCAGATAAACTTTTTCGTGGAAACAAAACGTGGCCAAGAGTGCTTTTTAAAATTGGATGAGCGTAGCGGAATTGAATTTAACCAACTTCACCATCACTAACAGAAATTTCATTGTTGATTGATGAATGCGCTACTCAAGCCATGTTCACCCACTACCTGTGCTCTGTTCAGAACGAGGGGCGTATTTTGTGGTATGCCTGGGGAATTGACCCGCCTGTTTGCATCCCTAAGAGAATGAAATTAATTTTTCCCAGAGAGAAAGATTCCTCACCGAGTTCCGTTTGGTGATTAGGTAATCTGTTACTTCACTACGCTCTGGTCTACGTTTTATCACGTCCGTCCCGTATTGAGCCCGTATGTANCGTATGTATAATAGGTGCTGTGCTGGCAATCAAAGAAAGTAAGGGAAATATTCGCACCTAGTAATATGTCCTCGCTCCATACTGACTAATGCAATAAACCTAATGTAAAGTGCCTTCGGTTTATTAAAGAACACTGATTTCCTCTCATGTACTCAAAACTTGTCAGACAGTTCGCCACTGAACAATTATTTTATTTCACAAATTTCTAAATACTAGGTGATGGAACCACTTTATGTTGCCTTTTCGTTATTGCACCTCTGAGGAAGACGTAGTTACAGGCAATGGACTTTTCTTAGAAAGCAATCAGGTGAAGTCAAGAAAATGCATTATGCACTCCGAATAGGGAATATTCAGAAGTTACAAGTCTAGAAATCGCGAGTTCCAAGATTGTTAAGGTTTGCTGAAGTGATTGCTACTAACCTATGGAGCTCCCGGCCCAATGCCACCAAAAAGCACTGTATGTTAGTCTATCCTTACCCTGGTGCCATGGTCCTCTTACCCTTGTCCTCTATTTTTGTCTTCGTCTGTTTTAATGTATTTTACCTCACTTTGTTGACACACTAAAGCCCTATATATGAGCATTACATTGTGCAGTGTTGCATTCTGTTCTTTTCTTCAGAAGCGACATAGTCAAAGTAGAACTAATTAAGCAATTAAGGTCATTCAGGAAGCAAAAGAAAGCGGAACAAGATGCTCGGCACGGATTAAGCTTTCGAGTGAGGGGCATGAAAATGATGATTGTCTGACCTTTCCAAAGATAGGATTTGTTTGGTGACTCAACGCATTTGTTGGATAACTCTCGTGTACATTTCTCCCATTGAATGCGCAATACCAATGTTCGATGTACACAGACATGCGCACATACAGAAGTGAAAACACACGGACGTTCCTTACAAGGGACCTTCTTTACATTGATCAGTCAGACTGCACCACGTGTCTGCTTGTTATTGATTGTCTGAATGCGGATGACTTGTACGGCTAGCATCGGCTGAGGACATGCTTTTGTTGTTGTACGTGAATTAACATTTCTTGTATTTTGTGTCAAACTAAAGAATTTATTTCCGAGAACATTACGAGGTTTATTGAATACAACAGAAATGACTTAGTTAGACCAATGTAAGTTGTTCCTAATTGACACACCAAGATACCTACCTAACATGGACGGGTTAGTTAATGGTGTCACCTCGTACGCTTACTGTGAAATGGGATTCCGAAAGATTTGCTTGACGGGTCCCTTTGAGAAATGAGAACAGCGTATCTCTACGCACTTAGAGGGATTGGGAGTTAAGTTGTGAGCAGTCGACCAATCTCCAAGGTTAGAAGCGCCAAGTTAAAGAATGGGAGGTGAAAGATGCCTCAGGGTGGACTAATTGGAACACAACATCGTATAAAAATTTACTAAGCGGGGAGTATTTTGAGTAGAAATAGGTGAAATATTAATGAAAAATAAAAACTTGAAGAGGATGGTACCCTGTAGTACCTCCACTGTGGATATGAAGGGAGAAGAGGCTCGTTCAAGGTATTGTTAAAACCGTAAACTATTTGTAATATAGTTTGCCACTATTGCAGTTAATTTGTGTGATATCCCACTGGAAGACGAGATACTTGTCATCGGAGACCTGTCAATACCACTGAATGTGCCACTGTATTCCAAGAAACATTCTGACAGCTTTCTTGTTTTAATCGAGTACCGACAGAATATGATGAACAAAAGAAGCTGGGACATCCAGTGTTGAACGAGAGCGGCATTAGCAAAACTTGGTTTGGATTATACTGTGATGATCCTCGTATACGAGACAACACCAGTCACGGTTTCACGCGTTACAGTTTCTTAGGAACGAAACACAGACTAACGATTCCAACCAATCAGAAGCCGCATGGTTAGACCGGAAACTGTATGACGTAGAAAATGAAAGCAGGTTATTGGCGAAAACCTGTTGAATTGATGATGGTTCCTTGTACATATTATCCTATTGGTTATACCCAATAAACCAACCGTCACTTCTGTAGTTTTTCTTTTCTGTGTCTCGGTGACGGGAGATTCCAGCCCATGATTGCTAATGCGATTTTTTAATCATTTATGACTGCGATTCGTGATCTGTGATTCGTCCATATTCCGACTTGCACAAGTAGATAAAAGTGACCACTTGGTATTTATAAAGTCAGTCATATGATAAAAAAAATTTGACCTCCATATAGGTCTAAAAAGTACTTTATCTACAAGCAAACATGTTAAGTGGGTGGGACAAGATGAACGACGTGGAGATAAACGATCAGTCTGTAAAAGTAGTTCGATGAAATTTCTCTTATACTAGGAGTTAACGACCTGGTCTTTCAAGAACAAATTTATTTAGGCAAAGGTTATAATTGGCACAATTTGAAGGTAAAGAAAAAACACGATTTCACCAATATTAACAATCGCAGAAAGAGCAGTGAGTGGTTTTGACCCACTTAACGTCAAGCTTCCGTCATGTGTTAGACATTGAATCAATATTACAGAACCTTCAATAGTCTCTCAAAGGCAGGGGAAAATTGAATTCGCTACATCTGAAAAAGTGTCGTTAAGCAAACAGCACAACAACCATCACATGATTCATTCATCGTGCATATACAGAAAAATTATCGTATAATCCGGTGATTGTGATGAATGATGCTTCTGCTGCTGCTGCAGCTGCTGAGAACTCGATTGCACTATGGCAACCGTAAACTAATTCAGTGAGATGTCACACCTACGTGGATTCAACTCATAGCAGTCATGACCATTTCATTAATTCAAAGAGTGAAATAACTGAAATCGATGATAAGACCGATGGAATACCTATTTTCGATTAAGGGAAAGTGACAAGTCGAATGGAACTACGAAACTCGGTATTCCGCAGACTAGAAACATTCAATATGGATTATAAGTTGTAAATCTAAAGATGCAATACATCCATGAGAATAACATTATTCAAACCACGTCTGATGATAGACGTGTCTTCATTCGTTTAGTACCGCATTTGATCAGTCTCATCTGATCTAAATACATTATTCATCACATTCGATAAGCAAAACAACACATGCACGATCAGTGGATAGTTTGGCCATGGAAATTTGCCATTTGTTTGAGTAGTAATCTGATGGTCTACTCATGAGTAACCAATTCATTTGATTAAAAAGCTGCAACATCGGAAAGGGCTCTGCAAAGAAAGTCACTACCGACCTCGCCAATATTTATTGGCCTAACCTGTATTGGCCAGTATTTCATCCTGTACATTGATCAGATGCAATTACAGTCTACTCATGAGTAACTAGCGGGTGGTGGTCGATTGGATAGGGCCACCAGATCTTTGTCCCGGTGCGAGTTCGAATTACGCCTCGAGCGCCCCATTCTCTGTGTTGTGTTTTCAGTCCTCTGGCTGATCGCTTCCCACTTCCCGCAATTGCATCATGGCATGTTCAATAAAAAGAAGTAAACAGGTACCATAGTATATGCAATGATTTTTAATGAGACGAATATTCGTAACACCACCAATCGTCAACGGCTTCCTTTACAAAAGCACTTCCCGGTGTTGCAGTTTTCCAATCAAATGGATTGGCTACTCATGAGGAGATCATCAGATGACAACACAAAAAATCTCAAATTTCCATGGCCAAACTGCTTACGGAAACTGCTGCATGATGCATTTTGCGATCAAACGAATTAAATCGGACCGCTCATAGTCAGTGATTAGTTTTGATTTCTTCTATTCATTGATCGTACATGCGTTGTTTTGCTTATCGAATTTAATGAAAAATGTATTTGAAACAGATGAGACCGACCAGATGCGGCACCAAACGAATGAAGACACTATTCATCAGTCGTGGTTTGAGTAATATTATTCTCATGGTTGCATTGCTCGTTAAGTTTACCAACTTATGATCGATGTAGAATGACTGTAGAACAAACATCAACAGCATAATCTCTGTCATCACCACCACCAACCATTCTGAATGAAAAGGCCGAATTTGA
>UZAN01057028.1:1924-13144 GCA_900618425.1 Echinostoma caproni
TATATATATCGATACTGACTATCCCTCAAGCCATTTTCACGCGCAATCCTCAATGCACCAGCCCAACCATACACTTTGCAAATACCAGATTCGAATTTCGCACCCTTAGGGTTTTTCAGTAGTGCACATCTATCGTGCCATCCGGCCTGTCATTTCCGGTCTCATCACATGGAAGGTATTTGTCTTAACACTGCTCACAAGTAGCTCTGCCCTGAACTAGAATTTAACCCTAGGCTATTCGATGTGTGGCAAAACAGTCTAAACTCACCTATAGGACCCGATTTAGTGGTGGGCTTTCAAACGAAGTTGACACTTAGTCGACTGTGTATCCTCTGTTTACCGTCCGGTTCAAGTAATTGACAGACTGTGATTGAATAAGCAATCTGAACAAACATGAATTGGCAATTCTTGTCTATCGTGCCCTTGCGCTTGTTTGCACTGTGGTAACGCATATGCCTTCTATGCACTGGGTCCAGAGTTCATTTCCAGGGAGGTAAAATGGATATGCCCTTCTGTTAAACTTTAGGGAAGAGTGAAACTGGAACCGAGAATTTTCCGAGTGCGTTTCTAATTGGATGAGCTGAGGATTGCGCGTGTGAAATGGGAGTCTCAATAATCGTTAATCTATATCAATATAACTTATTCCACACCACTACTCATAAGTAACTGTGGGTTGAACGTGTCGCTGTTTTTGACAACGCACCCGTTCATTAGGGAGGGGGATGTGCAATTAGATACCATCTACCTAATTCGCTGTCTCCCGCCATATAGTTCTTTTTCAAATCGCTAGAAGAGGCGTTCGGTAAATCCAAACAGGGATGCTTTTCTTAATGAATAGTGGTGGCGCAGTGGTTTAATCGCCGTCAGCGGTGTGCTTCGGACCCTGTGGTTCGAGGTTCGAGCCCGGACATCGCCACTCAATTTGGATGGTAGGTAACTCTGCTGTCGTCTGATCCATTACCACAACTGACCTAAAGGGGTCTTGTGCGGTTTGCCGCTCGAAGTTCCGGGGCTTAGGTTGCTGGTTACCATCACTGAACAGCAGGTTTTCGGGGTCATGGGTTTCGGCCCGTCTACTGTTCATCACACACTGGTGTGTAATAAAAGAAAAACAATGGAGATGAGAGAAACAGAATAAATACACGACAAAAAACGGGTACTCACAACTAAAGCAGAAAACCAAATTCAACAACCGGTATGGGTTAGATTTGTTCACACATTCTGTTGTGGGAATACAGGCCTTGAATCGGTAGATTCGGAGCCAATTAAACAGTCAATCAATCAACCAATCAATCACAATGTGGTTCAAATTCCAGTTTCCCTTAGGTCACACACATAAAAGTCATAAAATCGCTCGAGGAGTGGTTTCAGTGCTATTAATCTCTATATTGTATTCAAATCATATCACGTGTCTTCTTGTTCAGAAGCGGCGCTCATTGACAAACTCGCACAATGCGAGCACATACAAACATGCAATCACAAACTAATAAAGTATTTCCAATACGAATCGTTTGTAAACAGTTCGCTGGTAAGTAACCAGTCAAAACACATCACGAAGAATGCCTTCCATAATAACGAATGAAGTTGTTTTTTCCCTTATGGCAAATGCGGAAGGAGAAACAGATACTCTCAACTCATTAACAATGATACAATCTTGTGTTTTAGTCCAACCATCGTCCCAATGTTTTATGTCCCCTGGAAATTCAGTATACAGTCACTCCCTGGTTCGAAATATTATTATCACTGTAGAAGCATTTTTAAAATATCGCATGATCAAGTGGTTGAATATATCCTAAAAATACGATCCTAATCTAAACGGCTGCACCAGTTCTCAGTCATAATCGAGTATCATAGTTTGTCAGTAAGTGCGAAGCACCAACCGGAGATGACCCCGAATGAGAGGTAGAAAAAACATATTTGTGAATATTGTCCATACATCTACGTTGTTTAAACTCACTGAGAGTAGTTTTCAGAGAGCAAATTTTCAGAATTTCATGAACTGGGTTTGAAATTGCCTCAAATTCAGAATTTCACAGAATCGATCTTTCTGTTCAACTGGTGGATTAACAAATTACAACTATCGAATTCTGGTATTGCATTCTGGATTATCATCGCTCAACACCTGTCGATTTGTCCACATTTTCTATCTTACAGTATTCTTGCGAAATCACATGAGGCCCACGATAAAACAATTTGACTGACTCAGTGTTTCCACTGGTTGGTAGAATGTGGTCTTACTTCGCACCATGATTGTTTTAGTAGCGTGGTACGCCAATGACTCTCCCCACCCACCCCCGTTAAATTTCGTCCTGTGCGATCAGTCACTATTCTCTAAAATTGTTATCACTGTTGTTCTTGTGTGGCTCCGGGACAAGGGGTTCGTCTCCCATCTCCAGAGGTTCGTGTCGAGAGTTCCAACCGGAACACAAAGACAGTACTCACTGCTGATGAGTCTCCACCAAACAAGTCCGAAATAGTTAACTTGGTGCTATTTGTAGCTTATCATAGACAAATTCCATCACTTTCTGCCCAACAAATTCAAATTGCAAGTTGATCTTTAGAAAACGAAATTTTTGAGTTCCAGATCTGATTCTAAGAGCGCAATAGACCGAAAACCTGTGTGGCTGGTACAACCCATTGGTATCTATGGCACCTCAAAAAAGGAGATAGGTTCCACTAATATGCACATCTTCCCAATCGCCCAGTCCGGTTCAGTAGCTGACAGAAAAATATCCAACCGAGACTAGAAGGTTTTTGCAAACCTAAAATGACAAAAAGCTTTGATTCGGTCTCTGACATCAAAAGCATGAAAGTTCAAAGCAAACGTTATGTCATCTTTTGATGTACAGTTGCCTAACAACATTTGTTTTCCAATGATGGGTTGATGAGACTCATTTTTGTGCAGCTGAACATTCATTTATCGTGTACCGAAACCTCCAGGTCAAAATCGAAATTTGATCACTGCTAGGTTTCAGACCCATTAAACTGCAGTGATGAACTGCCTTTTTTGGTTCATCATTGATTGTATATCTGCATTATTACGGCATTAGCCGTTTCATGAACGTTGGCTCAGCCTCAGCCTACATCTTCGCAGGTGAGACCTGCATAACATCAGTGATTGCAGAACATTTAGCAACCAATCGTTGTGCGTGTATTAGCAGTCAGCCGAAGTACGAGTACGCAATGAAAGGTATTGTCTCCGATAGAGATTGGAGAGGACCTGACCGCCTTGCAAATAGCTCTTAATCGTATCAAAAGATTTGCCTCTGAGATCGGCCTTGAGATAAATCCTAACACAACTAAGTTGTTCTGTACTACACCTGATCAAGCGGAACATCCTCTGCAGCTGGATGGTTGAACAGTAGAAATCGTATCAGACGTCAAGTACCTTGGGTCCACCATCCTGCCCAATAGACAAGCCAAAGATGATGTAAAGAAGCGCACAGACACGGCCCGAACGGCCTTTCTGCAGCTCCGAACCACCCTATGGCGCCGCAACGAGGTTAGCCTCAAAACCAAGCTCAGGGTGTTTGCCACAGCAGTTTGACAAGTTCTACTATACGGCTGCGAAACCTGGCCGCTGAGGGCTGAAGACATCCGACGATTGGAGGTCTTCGATCACTGGTGTCTTAGATTCATCTTGAAAGTAAACTGGCGGGACAGTCTCAAAATGGGAACTCAGAAATCGATGCCACGTCGCCCGTCTCTCAACGCACATACAACGCCGCCGACTTCAATGGCTGGACCATGTTCTCCGAGGACCCGAAGCCATCTTTACGGGTATTGTCTTGTCTCCGACACCATGTCCTGGCTGGCGCCGCCGACAAGGTGGACAAGCAAAAATCCGATTGGATACTGTATTCGAAGACGTCGACCAACTTGACCTTCGGATGGTGTACGGCACTCGCCGATTGAAAACAAACTGGATCCACATTTGAAAGGATCTTGCAGCGAACCGTCAAGCAAGGATAGTGGCCATCAGAGACATTCATGGAGCAGGCTTATCCTTTCCATAGAGCCAGCCTTAGTAAACTGTAGTGATTGTGCAACGAGTACGCATGCACCGCGATACAGCTTCCAGATAACCAATCAAGAAACGGAATAACCGACCAATCCTGTAGTCTCATTTGGCATCATTCGGATTGGCTGAGTGCAAGAAGGCAAACAAATAAACCATGTCGTTGTCGATTGGACATTCAAGAATCGACCAATGATTGTTTGTTGCTTGTGATATACATTTGCATAATTTTCTGGATAGAATTAACTATATCCACAGTTGGTCTTGGTTCAACCTGACTTTGCGCTATTCAGTGGTTTTTCAGTCCGATTACGAGTTCGCGCTATTCGATTTCGATTCTTATTCCGAATACCACATAACTTCACCAACTTATCAGCCCGGGAATTTGTTCGAATCCCACCACCACCGCCTAACTTTCCTCTTTGAGTGTTGGGTGGCAGCCCTTTGATTAGCCGCTTCCCCCTTCATGAAAATTGTATCTATGTATGTTCAATAAAAGGAAGTGAAAATTGGGAAAGAAAGAAACCTGTTTTCACGACGTGATGGATTATGCAGGCGGTTGGACGAGCCCAGTTCTCGGAGTTTGACGAGTAATCCCAGTTCAGTTAACATTATTCCCAATACTGGGCAACTAGATGAAAACTAATTCGCTTATCGCAAACAACGTTCTACCTTAGACGCTCTCGCTCATTTGGTAAACTCAGTTTTGTGATCTGTAGACATGCACGGTAAGGCATTTCGTGTATTTCCTGGACTACAGTAACGCTTTTAACTGTGTTGACAGAAGCAGGCTTTTGACTCTACTCCAAGGTGCTGGATTGCCCGATAATACCCTCTCTCTAATCCAAGATTATTTTGCTGGTAGAACACAATTCTCAAAGTTTCTTGGAAAAACCTCTGACTCCCTACCAATCAACTCAGGGAGCAATTCTGTCCCACTTTCTTTTCTCTTTCTATATTCGTGACCTTCCGACTAACCCAAATGATCTTCTTATTAAGTACGTTGATGATGTCACAATTGGTTCAAAATTCCAAGGTGAATTCCGATTCTCACATCTTCGAACTAGTTTATCTGCCTTAAATTTATGGTTTTCGTCTCCCAAGTTATCTCTCAATGTATCTAAATGTAGCGATGTCACCTTTTCGCTCGCCAAAGGAGAACGGCTACATTCTTTTGAAAGAAATTGTTCTACACTATGTTGACAACCAGCCGGTTCCCCCAGTAAACTCTCTACAATACACCGGTGTCACTATCTGCCAAGAGCTCACCTGGACCTCACATTTAACTTCTACTTTTGTAAAGATTCGACGGTCGTGTTTCTTCATTACCCGCTTGCGTTCTTTAAAAGTTCCACTGTATTTACTCACTCAATTTGTATACTCTTGTGTTGTAACTCGTCTTCTCTACTGCTCCCCAGTTTTATTTGCCGGTCTTAGAGCTGAAGATTACACAATTTTACGCCGGTCTATTAAAATTATTTCTCGCATAAGCGGTATTCCTTATTTGCACTTGCTTAACTTCATCGCCGATAAACATTTTACCTCTTGCGATAACTTCTGTAACACTATTCTATCAGACGCCACTCACCCATTACACACAGAACTTAAACAATGCATATCCACTTCTGTAACAAGATGTCGTTATAAACTGGTGTATGCTCGTACCACCGCCTATCGTTTGTCCGTTATCCCCTATCTTTCGAGATTTCTGTCTCAAAAGGCATCCGTTAGAGAAGACATTTTGAAATTCCTAGGCAATTGATATTCATTTTCAAAGTTTTTACTCCACACTCCTTTGAATTGACGATACTGTTTTTTCTCACTTTTTATGACTGTATGTGACGATAAATGTTCCTGGAGTGCAATAAGCTGATAATCCATCCATTAGGATGAATAAAGCAATTTTTTACTTGACTTGACTTTGGCAGTTAATCACTGCACCAAACCGCAACTGGAAGCCGGTTTCAGTGTACAACCCAGTTCCCTCGGAGGTGATCGCAGAACTACACGTATTAGAAGTGCAAATCACAATCTGGAGGAAATATTTCATAGTCTAGCTGAGTGGGTTCCTGATGACCAATAGGAAACACCTGTCTGAGAACGAATACGTTCCGGCTACGGGATGTGACAGCGATTCTGGGAAATGGCACAACAAGCAGGGGTCACAGTGCGGAACGTTTTGCGAAGTGGCCCCCTGTTCAGTTTGATCGTGTATATCAAGTGTCAACAAGTGGGCGGGTGGGTTAATAGAGAAATCAAAACGGATTAGGACAACGATCACCGGTGAAGATTGATCAAACATCGATCGATAATCGACAGGAGTGAACGCAACTATGACGCACAGGCAGTCATACACAAATCGGACCATTGCAATCGATAGTCACGCACAGTTAACCCGGGACTGAAGGGACCAAGAGTGCTAGACACGGTGACTGTAGATCAATGCAATTTGAGTGCGATTAGGGGACCAACCAATGAAAATGTGCATGGTCCAGCATTCCAAAATGTTCTGAACATGGAATGTGTGTGTTTGCCTGTAACTGACCAGATATCATCCACCGGTGTTCGTTCGTTAGTTTGTTTGTTTGTTCCACTCAGGAATTCCGACAGACCACATATAGTAGCAGTGCCGAACTGATGGTACAAAGTGAGCTTCAAGTCTATTGTCTGAAGCCATATTCAACGGATGTGGAGCCGAGTAACCGCTCTCTTTATCTCGCGCGCGCGAAGGATCAAAAACGGCTTTTTTCTCAAATTTCTTTCTAATAGCAAAACATGCGTGGTCACGTTGTGCGAGCAGGCCGCACATATTCCCCCCGGGGCGCTTACTCGGTTCTGGTTCACGCCAAATCCAGAGCACACGCGTGCGCGGGTGCGGGCGCGCGTGCTCGAGAGATTAGTTCTCACACTTTGTACTTCGCTTTACAATCCTATAGTTGCGGTATGCTTACACAGACTAACGACTCACAACTGGCGATCAATGGTCCACGGCGAGATGTGGGCGCATGGCGACTGCAATTATCGTGAATGTCTTGACTGATTTATACTGTGCACGCACACACACACACACATGCAGTGAGAAATATGAAGGAACAGAAACGCACGTGGATGAATTCATCCTGGAATGCGATAGTCTGTGTGTATGCGTATGAAATTCTTTTGTATTCGTGATAATAAATACGAATAAATGGAATAAATGAATGAGGCTGGTATCTCAAATTTGATCAAAACAGACAACGTATAGTATTGAGACTAATTTCCAGTATAAGTTTGAGATAGCCGACTGACCTGATTCTGTTTTTTCTGTGAGAAAATCAACTGAAAATGATATTCATAATGATTGTCATACGTTGTATCCACAACGGGTATCTCAATCAAACAGAGCGCACTTCGATTCAGGCGGGAAATCCACTGAGTAACACAGTCAGTTAGAACCAATATGAGCTGTGAATACAGCTAATTTTATTGGAAAAAGCATGAAAAGAATTATCACAGCTGGTAATGAAACAATGGCTGGTTTTTCGTTGTTCAATTAGTAGCACTGCGTCGAGTTTCTTGGCTTTCTCGTATTCAATCAAGATTGGTCGGAATACCGTATCTTGTTTGGAAGCTGTAGAGGGGTGCATACATAATACCGTCCGATTTTGTCGCACGATGCCTATCTTAAACAGATTATTCATATTCCGGAGTGGTCTGAAGTCAGGAAAAGGCTGAACGGGGTTGGGCAGAAGCTTCTGGTTGGTCAGGCGTAGTTGATGGTGCATTCGAGCGTAAATCACTTCATTCCCATTCGGTTATTGGTCATCACAGGCAATTTATCTGTGGTGAGCCTAATTTCCGTACATACCTTACTTTTTTACTCTATGCAGTATTCGGAATAAGAATCGAAATCGAATAGCGCGAACTCGTAATCGGACTGAAAAACCACTGAATAGCGCAAAGTCAGGTTGAACCAAGACGAACTGTGGATATAGTTAATTCTATCCAGAAAATTATGCAAATGTATATCACAAGCAACAAACAATCATTGGTCGATTCTTGAATGTCCAATCGACAACGACATGGTTTATTTGTTTGCCTTCTTGCACTCAGCCAATCCGAATGATGCCAAATGAGACTACAGGATTGGTCGGTTATTCCGTTTCTTGATTGGTTATCTGGAAGCTGTATCGCGGTGCATGCGTACTCGTTGCACGATCACCACAGGTTACCACCGGGCCACCACCGCCAACGATATGAGGAAGCTACCGGCATTATTAATGAATTCCTCCATTGGCTGCAGTCAGCAGAATACGTTCAGGAACGCTGATTACTTCCAGGTTCGTTTTGCCCACAACAAAAGCGTATTATATCACAACCAATTCACGGCGGAACCAACAGGATGACATACATCTAAGCTCATGCGCTAGGTCAGAGTAGTTTAAACTGACACGAACTGGAGGATCTGACGTGCCTCAACTTGCAAAACCCACCCACGGAAGCGCACTGTTTATTCTGATTTCAACATAACTTTCGACTTCAACTCGAATTAGTTAGTTGGCAATAGTATAGCGATTTACACTACTGTTATAATTCCAAAAGGCGGTGCTGGTCGAGGATATTCATTTATTGCCAATAACGGTCAGGATATAGTTAAATTGTCATTCATATAACGAAATATCTCATTTAGAGCAAATTTGCAGAATTCCCGCAAACACACCGGATATGTAATTGAGTGATCCACTATCAGATGCGCATTCTTGTGTTCACCTTATCAAACAGTAACCGTTTGCTTCAACAGGTTTTGTTCATCGCATCAAAGCCGAAAGAAGACATATGTCGCAAGATGTTAACATTTCGTTTAATCTTCTCAATTGCTGACGTAAAACAAACTAGCACATTTATAGCACATTAGATTTGTAATTCCTAGTAAACGGACATGTACAGTTAGACAGGGACTATTAAAATTAAAAAAATACGGGCCAACTCCACGGCAAGTGAACTGATTGGATCAAAACCTTTTGGGCGCACAGAATGGGATATGTTTATTCTTACGGAGCGTGAACATTTTGAATCCTTTTTGAGACAATTTAACTCTGTTCATTCAAATCTTTCCGTATCCCACGAAGAACAAAGCAATGACTCTCTAGCATTTTTGGATATAAGAATTACGAGGCGCTTAGATGGTACATTACAGCGTTCTATCCACAGAAAAGCAACATGGAGTGGTCAATATCTACAGTTCTCTAGTTTCTCACCCATGGCTTACAAACGTGGACTCGTAAAAACTCTGTTCCATCGCGCCAAAAGAATTTGTTCCCCAGACACACTCCGAAAAGAAGAATTTCTGAAGAAAACGTTACTACGAAACGGTTACCCTGAAAGATTCAGTGATATTCACAGTAAAAAAATACAGTAAAGGATAACAGTAAAAGGATACGTTGATCAAATTAAGACCTTAAAACCATGACCAGGAAGGTTGCTCACATAGGCCGCGTTAGGCTTCCTAGATGGGGACATGGGGTTCAGTGTAGCCGGCGGTTAGATACACTTATGTGTATGGCTGAGTCGTAAACAGTAGAGCTCGTGCATCCACTCACTATCCTTGCAACATTAGCCCCCACAAATTCCTTTTTCACTTTGGCACTGACTTGAACATTCCAATCTTCTTTTCACTTCCTCATCCAAATGGGATTTCATGAGGCAAACAGCAAAACCGGTGCACGAAAGTGCATGTTTAATGATTGCGAAAACTGATGCACCCCCCCCTCCCCAGTTTTTTCATATCCGAATCCAGGACAAACTTAAAGGCAAAATGCGAACAGCAACGGATTGCAGAGGGAATCCTGGACTTCGATAGCAATCGCCTCAAACCAACAATGCACCCCGGATATGCATAAGTGATTGACGTTCAAGTACGGACGCACAGTGTAACCCAGACACTTGCTTTGATGCGATTAAAATCACAAGCGTGGGTTAGAATCCAACTGAGGCTACTGAACTTTTCACAATCGACATACAAACTTCACATCTGCCAAACAACAGTTTTAAAAATTATAATCGGTTTGCATGAATTGCGTATGAAGACAGTCTTAACACGTGAGAGTTCGTAGTTAATTAACTAACCGGTTCCTGCTTCCAGTTGATTGTGCTTGCTCCTCAGTCTGGCTTCGATTGTGCACCAGTGCTGGATTATTACCAATGAAGGCTTTCGTTGAACTATCCAATGATCACCTACGGTGCCTCAACTAACAACAGGTTTTCGTAAACAGCTGCCTCCTTCGTGTGACTGCTTTCCCGAAATGTATGCTGATACAGCCTGACAAAAACCGGCTTTTCTACTGGCATTCGTTTGCGTACGATTCACAATCCTCCGAATCCCGCACGATTTACCTAGTTATGTGTAATATTGTGCACTTGTTTAGCACCATTATCTGACTGGATCGACTTCTCCTTGTTGTTCCTTCCGACATCCCGCACTGTTCCATCCGATGCTCAACTAAAGTATTCGTTCAATGCTCCTGATCTGGACTGCATTTATACCAGTGTTAGTTCCCCAAACCTTTCAATCCCCGAGGATTTTACAATGTTCAACAATGAAGATCATTTCTTGACATTGAATTATTTGTGACCCAATGGACTCTCACGGAACAGACACATGCTGTAGCTTCAGTTGCACAAAGCCTCCCGCAAAAATACTTAATAAACGAATACGAAAACAACCAGTGTATACTCTTAGTGCACTGGGGACCACACGGATTGTGTCCCGGTCAAGTGACCTACCTATTCGGTTGAATTTTTGTCCGCAGTGGACAACTGCTTCGTCCCATTACGAACTAGTCGGCAGTGCGCATCGTTTATTTGTGTCCCGGGGACGGAAGGGGGCTCAAAACAAACACCTTCGGGCTAGGAGTCGAAACCCCGAGTCACACAGTCGATGGCTTTACAGATCGAGCAAATAGTTACAATAATTTCAGACTGATTTGTTTTGACCAGCGAAGTTAATTTTCACGGAAATCACATGTATTCGAGTAGTAGATTTCATTCTTTGGGAGACCGTGCAACAACACAAGACCATACATCAGGCCTATCAGTTGCCATAGTCGAATGGGATCATCTAGAAGTAATTAATCAATTGTTTGTCAGCAAACACGCAAATACAGTTCTATAGTATTTGGAATAGTATTTAAAATGGGATTCCAGAATTCGCGCAATACCAATCC
>UZAN01057032.1:0-13138 GCA_900618425.1 Echinostoma caproni
AATAGTATATGAATGACTGGACAAAATTTCCCTGGAAGCACACAAACTCATTTCGACGCAGATTCACAAACTGCTTGTTGTGAAATACTCTACAAATAATTCAATGTCATATTGGTTCTGATCAGCAGCACCTAACCCACATACGAAAAACTGAATCATGGTGTCGATTATTCAATGGCCTGACTTTGGAAGAACTGTCCGAATAAATTTAACCGGTGTTGCAAATGAGCTTATTGTGACAAAAATACACATCCTGGATACAAGTATATTAAGTAACTGACAAACACAATGCAGTAAACATATACTCAAGAAGAAAGTTACCTCTTCAAAGTATTGGCTCCCAATGGCTTCATCCGCAAATTCGTCAAAAGAACTAAGACTCAAAAAAAGAAAGAAACAACAGACGGAGAATTGAAAACAAGAACGACCCTGTCATACATGAAGGCCGTTTCGGCAATGACAGCACGGCTGCTCAGATCATATGCAACCCACAAACCGATCGCCTGTCTAAGGGGACTTCTGTCAAAACCAAAGGAGGGAACAATGGAGAAGAACAAGAGCAGTGTTATCTACAAAATAAATTGCAAGAACTGCTCAAAACACTATATAGGACAAAGTGGGAGAAAACTGGCCACAAGAATCCGTGAACACGAAGCGGCAGTCAGGAGACATGACCCACTATCTTTGATTTCCCACCACAAAGATCAAGAAAGACATCAATTTGACTTCGAATCAGTGAGAATTATCGACCAAGCCCGGTCAAAACACGCTAGGGAATCTCAAAGCTTGGCACTCCTCAGTGAACAGGCACATTGAACAGGATCACGTGTACACGCCAATGCAACTCAAGGATGAAATGAGACAACAAAAAATGGTCATGGCGTGACCTGAGAACGGACCGAAACCGCAATCAAGACGGATGGACAACCACCCCCTCACCTACCAACCTCGCCCCCACGCACCAGTTTAGCGGCTAACCCAGTCGACAGGGACAGCAATGGTCGGTGAAGAAGAACACACATATAAACGAACGGACACAAGCAGAAGACTGCCACTTCACAAGTACTGATGATGTCACCTCGGCTGGTGATGAAACCTTTGCAAACCAATTGTCAAGCCCGGCGAACAGGCGTAATAGAATTTAGATTACTTTATTCGGAGCATGCGTTATGCATGTCACCAAAAATGTTGCCACAGCAAGGGATGTTTATTGAGTCAGATGGCGGTTGGAAAAAGATCAAGGACAGTCAAAAGGAGACCTGGCATGAGGGTATGAAAACCTTGACCAGGAGACTGGCTCACATAGGTCCCGTTAGCCTCTTTGGCTGGGGACACCGAGATGATCGTCACGGTTCGTTAGGAACATTGGCGCTCGTGCATCTATTCATTATTCTCTTAACACCTTCAACATAAATTCTCCATCTTCCGCATGAATTTGCCTTCAGCATTCCAGTCTTCATTCTGCTGTTTTATCCCAATGGGTAACGGAAGACAGCAACCAAAACCGCCACACGAAAATGCATGTTTAATGGTTGTAGAAGCTGAAAANCCCGTTTTTGGTGTAACGTTACAAAACCATATCGTGCGATATTCACCTCAACTCACTAAACATAACAATCGATGCAAGGCTCACTTCTTCTTCGAAAGACGAAAAATGCATTCTAGGTGAAACGAAAAATCTAGTAACAATCATCAATTGCAACCCAGATGAACAATTGTGCCACATATTAAAGCATAAGCGACGCATGAGACTGTTCATTAGTCTAGTTTTGCATTGATTAAATATACAATCCTCATAAAGAACGTTCTAGATGGTGTATCACGGAGTATTTACATGTTATCTCGTAGGATCGCTGAAAGGCATGTAACTTATTAAAGTTTCCGGTTGCACATGGAATCATCGGCTCAACGTCTACCCCGCCGGTAGCTGACACGCGGCTTGGTTTATTACTGTGTAATGCAATAAAAATGGATTGCTTGCTTACAAACGTCAAATGCAGTGCTATGTTTGTCAAAACGCACTGCTCATGTTGCATCATATTGCATGTTGCCTCGGTATGCACACGATGTTGCTGTGCGTGGAAAGCTAATGCATTATTTATTGAGATTTTTCGACAGTTCGCTATTACATGGAAATTCTTTTTACTGGATTTTAATTGTACGCAATGGTTTTTTTTACACTTGTAACGAAATCGCCTTGGACAAAATATTTGAAAATTCCTTCTGTATCGTAGAGGGGGGCCATATGCTAGGAACTGATTACATTGCAAACAAGCATGAAACTCACACACACACAGACAGACAGATACAACACCGTGGTAGTAGAAATCGACAGACCATTGACACGTTTTTTTTCAAAACCATTTCAGTTGTCAGGTAACAGAATTTTGCATGAACTAACCATGTTCTCTTCCAATCAAGTGCATAGAGTTGCTCATTTCGTAAGAGGACTCATCACATATATGTTAATTTAGAACTGATAAAACCCATTTAAGGGTCGAAATGTCTCACAAGACATATTGAACCATACTTGTGTTATTTCAGTCAACTTGAACGCAGATGTGCAGTACGTGCGGTTCAGTTTGTCGATGTGTCCAATGTCAATTAGCCTACTGTCATAAGGAGATGAGCAACAACCCGAGCCACATTAGGTTGATTGCATGTCAACCGAGTGCACACGGCGTCCGGGTCTTGATTAACTGTTTGCATAAGTCATCATTATAGATAATCCGTACAACCCGTGCAATGGAATATTGTTCCCCAGGCAGACAAGTGGAAAAAAATGGAACCCACTACGGTATCACGAACTGGCTTATCGACTAGTGAATTTTTACTTACTAAGATGGAATCTCAGTTCACTCATCACATTTCATCGAACTGAGCAAGTCACTGTTTGAAAGTGTCCTAATTAACAAGTTATTTACATGTTCCAAAGAGTAAGAAAATAATTAAATGAAAGATAAATTGTATTCTAATAACGTAAAAATAGGCGGGAAACAAGTTGTCATGTGTTCTGAAAACCAAGAGAGAGATGGCAATACGTAACTTTCATTCGGGACTTAGGTATATTCTTGGCAAATGACCGGACGATGAGTACAGACCGAATTGGGTCGACCGCAAAAATCATGTTTCCCCCATCCTTAGTATACTTATTTCGTTTCACATAGACCAACTGATAGGAAAAATCCCATTGATTCATCTTCAGTCTGACGTAATACATATTTGTTATCCACATGAAGTGATTTTCGTTTCCATACCCCACCTAATTTTCTGCTATATTTGTTGCTCAAACTGGAGAGAAAGCTTTTCATTCAAATTAGGCATATTGCCTTTGCCTACAAAAATAGAAAAATGTAAAATGTGAAAAGGAGACAAAGTATTGCACTCGTCTAGCAACTTTGGAATCATACATTCATTCATGGGGTTAACTGTGGGTGGTTCCAGAGAAATCCTTCAAATTGTTTCGTCGCCTGCGCAGTCTTTTCACTGAAACATCCTTTTTATGAATTCTTAGATAATTTCTGACAGTTTTGTGTTTGCGCGTTTTTCGATATCTTGCTTGTTCCAGGAAGTGAATCAATCAGAGGCGTTTTTTGTGTTGTGGAACACAGAGTATCTGAAGTATTAAATAAAAAGTGGGACAATCTGGTGTTTGGTTTCCCATACTTGAGTCCTAAAGCGAACATATACGATCTTAATTCACAGCGGGTCTGGAAACGTTGTTTAATTGCGTAAGATTCTATCAATATTCAATGCGAAGGCAGCATCATCAGGATGTAGTCATTCATCAAATTTTTCGGGTTGTTGAGGCACATTTGGTAAAATCGCAGTTTATGAAGCTTCAGCTGTTATTGAAACCTCGGCCGCTGGTTCTAATTGATTTCGAATCGGGATGGAATCGACCTCACGGAAACTCGCTCACTCGTTACGCTTTTAACTACCGGTCGGCAAGAGTGATTTTTCAATCACGAAGTAAGTGTTTGTGCTTTCATATTCCGACCGGAGGGGGGTACTGGGAAATTTACAAGGATTATGGAAGGTTGACTTCAGAGCCTTGTCACCGATGAGTACATCAGAAGTGACAATTGTCGTGCAGTCGCATTTACAGTGTACACAGAGTTCCCGGAATATACCAGCCACACATATAGACTGAAAAACGCAGTTTAGCAAACAAGACAGTTTTCGATGACTTGTCAACTAGCTAATTCGTCACATTTTCTGTAACATCATCCTGTATGGAAAAAAGGAAACAAAATTAAGGAAGATTGAAAGGGAGATTTTTGGTGTTTTCGGTCTCAGTTTCACAAACCGAATATGGCTGATCTTACCAACGAAACTTACGCTTGGTCCGTGTTACTTGTGTGATTTGGGGTGGAAATCTGGTCTATGAAACGGAGACCGAAAACAGCAAGAACAACAACACCAGAATATTCATTTGAATAATCAACCATTTTGTTTTCTCTTCTCTACTCAAAATGATATCATATAAAATTAGACTTATCATCCAGTCGCTGAGTCACGGAAAATAAGCTTGTTTGCTAAAATACGCGGAGTTCCTCAATGGCAATGAGTATTGTTTGTCAAGGGAATCTAGTCTACAAGGCATGGACATGGTCATTAAAATATTATCAAATACGTACCCTTATCAAATTGTTGATAACTGTTCTCAATTGATAGGGTTAGACCATGTGGGATTAAGCGATAGGCAGGGTACAGAAGTACGAGGTGAAATTTGTTTGTTTCATTGGTGCATTAGTAATGATGGAGCACACAAATTGGTTCCGAGGGACGAATGATAGACACCGTGAAGCTGTGTAAACACACAGTGACGTTGTTGCATAGACGAATAAACGCACAAGTGAAGTACCGGGTTCAGCCGAGGATAGCTATATTTTAGGTGGAGATGAGAAACCAACCGCCCGCCTTAATGTTGCAAAAGATATTGCAATTATCATTGCTCAGAACCAACTTACGTAGGATACGTTAGGGCCGTTTATTGAAAATGATATAGACGCATGACGGCTAAACATCGAAAGGAGTGTTTGCTTTATTCGATGTTTCATATATTAGACACCCATGCGATAGCCAAATGCCAGAGACGTTTTATTGAATATTGCTGTCTTCGGATGTTCCGCTAACGATACAGTGGTAGATCACCTACCAGGCGCGGTCATCAATCAAACGGCGACCCGTTCGGGTTGATCTACATAGTAGCAACGAACCCATCAAAAGCTGTTACTCAACGGCATCTTAGTACAGCTGGTCCGGTGGTCATTCGGCCATGCAATCCTTCTTTTATTCTCAAAAACGACGCGTTCATTCAATTCACTCACCCTGGACTCAACCAAAACCATCGAGTATTTCCGCATGACCCAAGGATGCACACCGGAACTGGGACAGCTCACTCAATCCATCAATTATAACCATTCCCAAACAATACAGATACAAACCTTCATTTTCAATACACATTACATCGCATCACAATCAAGTTTAGGCCAGTTCACTAAGTTAACAGTTCCAAACCTTATGCAAAATGTATGTTCTAGAGGAGGTAGTTATCGAAAATAAGCTGTGTTTCCTGCAGTGTTTTCTTAAAACTTCGATGATTGTATATTACTTTACCTACATCGGTTGGTTTGCTTATATCTCGCACGGAATGAAGCAAATGGATGCACACTCGCGCGCAGATGTCCTCGATCGCGTCAATCTTATCAAATATCATTAGGTTTTAGCACAATCTCAGACATTAACGATGAATTGAGTACAATCAAAACTAGTGCTCACTTTTGAAAAATCTCAAGATGATTGTAATTTTCCTACATGAGATAGCAAAAATTGTCTACTTGGCACCTTCTGAATGAGCACGCACAGGCAATTTCCGGAGTTTCATTTACCCATCCCCAATTACACCTGTACTCCCGTGTTGGGGCTGTAAATGAAACGAACGGACAGAGATACATTTTACCCAAGCACCTCAGGTTTCGGCTTCGACCAGATCGTCAAAAACACCACTGACCTGTATATGATTAGAGAAAATCTATCAGCTCAACATTATTATTCCAATTGTAAATCGCGTATTATACAAAACTATACCAATTATTCAGGCCTGATGCTTCAGTAATCATTGTGGTCTTCACATTTTGTCTAGAACAAAGGGTTCGAATCACTCGAAGTCACACGCGAGCTCACACTTGAATCTCGTCCCAACACCAAACAAAATCTACAGACCACTTTGGGGCGGTGGTGGCCAAGTGGTTAGGTCACCAAATTATGACCAGGAAGTCCTGGGTTCGAACCGCTCTTCGGCCACCCATCTTCCCGATCTTTGTATTTCTCCAAGCCCCTATTATATGGCCGCGGCCCCCTTCCTGAATGTTGACTGTACAGCTCCGACCTCGGATACTTGTACATGCTCTTACTGGAAGGCGCAGATCACCCTAGTGCAGGATAATCATTGACAACAAGCTACACAGACCTTTGGAACCGCTTTGGCTTGGTTACTCCACGCCTAGCAAAACGGAAGATGCAAGCCCGGAGTAAAGCTGAGTCGGGAGTGTTCGGAATAGTATAATGCTTCAGTGGGCATACTTTTGTGAGTGGCTTAAAGGATGTACTGTTTGAGCTACGGAAGAGAAGAACAGACTTTCAGGCTGGCAATCACAGAGGAAGAGACAAACATGAAAATACTAACTAATTGTTACGAATTAGACATTTGTTCTATGTAATTGTATTTAATCCTTCCGGATGCTGTTCTTCAAATATTTGACTTACCTCGTCCCGGTAGTGCCTTTTGGAACTGTATCATTAGTAGTAGATGCCAAATCTGGTCGCACGCAACGTATGTCATCGATCGACATCAAACGACCTTGCAAGTAATCCACTTAAATTGCTATATTTTGTTTGTTGATGGCTGCATACTATCCGGGTGACAGCTGCAACGCAACGCTGATGTCGTCAAACTATGAACAATGCAGTGGAGATCAGCACTTTTGAATTGTTCTCAATTTTAGTCTAGTTCACAAACGAAAAAGAGTAGTAGGATATCGATGAATGGTAAGTACATCGAGGTAATAAATGCAGAAATAATCATAGCGTGTAACTTCAAATCGAGCACTCGGTGGTAAGAAACAATCTAATTTGATACAGCATACCGCAAAACCGAGTATTTGTTACACAGTGTAAAAGTATTGTCCGTCGATAACTAAAATGCTATTTACCGTTGTGGGCATTTTACTACAGCTGTGAAATGCTTAGGAAGAACTAAACTCTTAACAGTTAGCATTATTCTCTCGTGCCCGTACAGACAGATCGCAAGACTGGAGAGTGAACATTGTTCGTTACAGCTGAGCGTGGTCAATTTTATCAATGGGATCATTATTTTGTAGAATATAGTTGGGCGACGGGGAGAGGGATCCTTTTTCAAGCTATCGGTTGGACTCTGTTTTCATAGTAGCAAGCATTTGTTTGTTGAGAAATCTAAGCCTGACCTTAAAAGATTTCATAGTGCAACTCATAACCCTTCCTTTTCGAATTGTTGCACATCGCAATGTTGAAAGCCTAGAAAATGTGACCATAACACACAAATCTGATCATTCGATAGGCTTACACCGCGAACCGTCCACGTTGAAGTTAAAAATAGACCTAGTGAATGGTCATCCGCTGATAGGGCATTTAAAGCCCAACATTCTGCGCCGGTGTATTATTCTTGGACAAATGAAGATACAGTATAGATTCTACAGTCATTTCTTCAGCTTGAAAAGCTTCAAACGTGAATTCGAAGGTGTAGATTTTAAATAAATTGTTTAGACAAAATGCATCTGATTTAATTTGTTTGGAATAAGCCTAGATGTTTTTAGAGTAACAAGCTTGGATTAGCCCATCTGATTGCTAAGATGCATCAGGCACTCTTGATGTTCTTGGGTGTGGGTTTCCTTCCTTGGGAGAGGTAAGGGTTTGCGGTCACAACCCGCGGTTCCAGCCCTGACAGGGACACAAAAATCACGCACTACTGTCGAGTCCCAAACAGGACGAAACAACTGTCCAGAGATCTCTGTCGGTTATCACAAACATTTCCGTTGTATGTAAAGACTTGATATGTTTAGTGCAGTTTGATAAATATCGGTTATCCCAATCTAATCGCCATAGGAGTGCTTCCCTAATGTTTCTAGCAAAAACCTGGGAAATTCACTTGCGAATACGAAACGCTTTTTTCTCGTCAGTAAAGGTGCAGCTAACCAAAAGAGCATGAAAAGCATGGGTACCTCCGTGTAAGTGCATATGAACGCTGGTAAATGATTTCAAGAAATTCCGAACTAAATTTCACCTATCCCGGTTTTCACGAAAATGCTACCCACCGAAAGTTTCGATCAGTATAAGGCAACAGTAACCCTTTAATTGTTAGAGCAATGTTTGAAAATCCGCATTCTCCCTAATACACCATTATCGGATCTAAGACGTTCAGTGATCGATCCCAAATTGATCTGCATTGTGAACTTGATAGTAAGGAAATAATGCATATTCCGCCAGCTTTCAATCACATGACTCCATGACCGATACTACAAATGCGTTTGGTGAGGTATTCATCCGGTGTTTCTATTTAACCTATCACGTGCAGATTCATATTCCGCACGTTGTAGATTAAAGCATCGTTCTTAAATTATTCTCAACTCTGATTCTAATAAATGGTTGATATTTTCATAAAACGATTAACATCTGAACACAACATATCAGAGCAAACATAATTAGCTAAGCATTTGAAAATATACTAGCTGTCTGGGCCCGCAGTGGAAGTAAACTGGTTTGCTCGTTGCTATACTACTTAAGCAGTCGCTCGGCTAGCTGAAGAACCAAGAGCGCAGGTGCATGCATTATGGTGAATTTAGCATCCATTGACTTCATAAAGTCAAAGCTTTTGAATAGCTTGTTATCGACGATTCATCCATTATTCATTAACTGTGGTGAAAATATAGCGTTCTCTTATCACTTTAAAGTTTAGGAGTCCATTGACTGGTCCGGATGGTTTTAGTGCTTATGTGTGTGACTACGTGAGAGAGCAGATTCGTGCTCTGTTTGATCTAAGCTCTGATGCGAAACAAACATTCAACCCCATTTTATTTCGGAACACCAACTAATCGGTACTGACGGATAATTAAATACCCAAAATGGATGTAAAGTAACCGGAAACCGGACAGATTCGAAATAGAATACACTTGAGACAGAGAGATTTCTAACAATCATAATCGACGAAAAATCAAAGTCGCAGATTCTAAAAGCTCCCCAATCACAATAAGTACTCATTGACTACTGACTGCCAGCATGGATAAAGTGGGGTGGACAGCATTTAATCATCATTGAAAATACACTATGTGTTACCAAGGAAGAAATGACCACGGGTGAACTGACTGCTGTTTGACCGATAATGTAGTATATCCAGCAGGTGCGGATGGGTGTACCTATCACTTGCAATGTTTGCTGAGACAAAATTCACTGAATGCTACTCGAATAAATGTATGAGAGTCAGAGTTGTGTGTTACTGGGTCCAACTAGGAGCAACTGTGATAACTGTGGTGACTCAGCCAATTCGATCTCGCTTCACTTGACCTTCGTCAACTTCACCTTTGTCAACACTCTCCCATCTCGCCGTCCAGGGTACACCAAAAACGGGTCGCCGAAGTTTGTCAACGCAATTAGTCACACAAGGTTTGAGTGCGTGCTGCTCAACAGGCTGCGGAAAGGAGGTCAAAACAGGAATGCCATGCACATATTGCCAGAGGAACTTTCGCGCCACATGCGCCAATCTATCGATTAAGAAGATGAAACAGATGCTGGCACAACAGGACTGTTTTGGTTTTGCAGTGGTTGCGCGAAAACTCCGGTTATAAAATACATGATGGGCATTGAAAATAGGTTCGAGAAGCTACTATTAGCTGCGGAGGATAAAGCTAACTTAAAAATTTCAGAATTGGAAGAAAAGATAGCTACCCTGAGCTCCCAGATCCCTCAATGGAGCCCAATCCAACGACCGGCCAAACGTCCAAGGTATTTGTTAATCAGCACCACTCCAACGCAGTGTATGACCTCTGCCGAAATAAACATCATTTCCAATGTCAAGAAAGACGCGGTAAAAGTTCCTGAGCAGAAAAAGGTTCTCCTTTAAACGAAACCTGTCATATCCACACTAAGGCCTTCGACACTGTGTAAAAGGTGGAAGCAGCACCGGTTTGACAATTATCTGCACAAATCTACCCGAACCGATCACCCAAACACCTAAAGAACGACAAGGAGAAGAGATGGTACACTGGAATGGTTTGTGCGTGCAGATGGGCATTAATGTTCTACTCGTCGGTTTCACAAGACTCATTTGCCAGCCGACGTCGCCACATGCCGGGGAACCCAGACTGCTCCGGGTGACCCTGAAAGATGATAAGGACTTGGAGGACGTTCTTCTTTCTAGTTACCTTCCCAGAAAGAGTTCCTACCCAATAAGAATCTTTCCTGATAGGCCATGGAGGAACAAATGCAGCAACAGTTCGATCCAATGAGAGCACGAGTGGAGGAAAATAAGAATGTCGTCCTTATCCACGGTGTCTCGCAGTTGGGCGATCCGGATGAACCCAAAGGTCATCAGAACACGGTAACAGAACCAGAGGGCTCTCAAACACTTCAGGAATCACTCAACGCAGCTTATCAATGGCCTTATAAGAAAGACATTGAATTTAATGTTCCTGAATGTAAAGTCCTATCCCGACGCCACAGGTGGAAATTCTCCTATTTCCTCGAGGACTAGCAGCTACCACATACTTCTAGCGAAAAGGACTTAGGTATTGTTGGTCAAGAGGATTTAAGCTGCTCCAACAACTGTGCTAAGGCTTCGTCTGCTGCTATGAAGAATGTTGGCTTACTTCGGCGAGTCTTTGGTCGGTTTGAATCATCACTATTCCCACGTTTGCTATTAGCGTACATTCGACCCTATACAGAGTAAGCCACCCAAGCTTTGAGTCTATGACTTCAACGTGTTCGCAAGATGCTTGAGCGTCCACAAAGGATGGCCACCAAGATGGTCACGGGATTCCATTACCTGTCATACGAGGACAGATTGCAATCATTGGGACTATATTCTGTTCAGTACCGCCGAACTCGAGGAGACTTGATTTTGGCGTATCAAATACTACAGAACCCAAACCATCCGTGTCAATCGCTTCTCATGTTATCGAACCATGAACACCTAAGGAGACACCGTTTCAAACTACTGATTCCAAAGTCTCGACTAGATTGCCGGCGCCAGTCTTTTGCAGTCAGAGTATGCAAATCTTGGGACGCCCTTCCATCTCGTGTTGTTTGTGCACCCACTATTGAATCTTTCAAGCAGAGACTCGACAAAACATTGGCACACCTCATCTTCGTACACCACTAAATGCAAACGCAAACTCACTGCAACCTACATTCTCTATTATCTCTATTATCTACCCGGAATTCCATGCGACCTCATTTTCGATGTGTAATGATTTATCTCTGTAAATATCCTATGCGACAAGAGGAGCACGAGGTAATGAGTTATTCCAACAATAAAACTTTGAATTTCACTTTAACTTTGCCTACCAACAATTTGTCACAATAATGCATGTGAATCGGTGATTATATGAATTTACAATATGGAAAACAGGCTCCTTTGTGAAAACCACAGAGCAATTAGTTTAGTCAGCATTGCCTCTAAGCTTCACGTCGGCACCACACTCCGTCAATTGTCTGTCACACGTGAGAACCAGGCTGGTTTTAGACCCGGTCGAGGTTGTATTGACCACATCTTTACTCTCCGCCAAACCGTAGAACACAGAAACTCTATTAGTAGACAGACCAAGTCCGTTTTCTTCGACCTGAAGGCGGCTTTCCACTCAGTCGTTCGCTCTAAACTCTGACGCTGCCTTTCCCTCAAATGTGTGCCGGACAAGGTTAATTCAATATAACAATCCATTTATACTAACAGCCGATGCCGAGTCCGGGCGTACGGCACTTTATAACCCGAGTTCACTACAGAAAATTCTGTTCAACAGGGCTACCCTCTCTCTCTCTGATTTTCTATTTAGTTCTGTCATAGATCTCATTCATGAAACGGCCCTATCCTCATGCGAGGACAGCGGCATCAATCTACTCCCAGGTGGCAGACTCCATAATCAGCGGCATGTTGACGACATTGTGCTTCTAAGGGAAGATCCAGTTAAGGTGCAATCTTCTCCTGATAGCTTAAGTGTCAGTGTGGCCGTGTTCGGTATGCGTTTTGCATCTTCGAAGTTCAACATGCAGCTCCGAGATTGGATTGGCCCAGTCCCCAACTTCAGGTTTTAACAGAGCATCTTTTGTGGCTGTGTGGATGATGAATTTTCAAGTTGAGATCCGTATGCGTTACTTTGCAGTATACCGTTGTCCCCCGTTTTCCTGGTTGCGTTCTGATGATCAAAATGTCCAAAAAGGCCAGTTATTTATCCTTCTCCGTCTCCATTGGTTATCCGAAGTCATGAGAAAGCAGGAGAAGTAGGTACTTCCAAAGATCATGCCAAAACGTTGACTGCGATACGTGGATGACATATTTGTCATCTTGATGAAATCGAAACTGGAAAAAACACAGAACACCATCAATAATACATTCAATGACATCAAATTCACAATGGAGACGGAGAGGGATAAATAACTGGCCTTTTAGACATTTTGATTATCAGAACACCATGAAGAAAACTGGAGATAACGGTCTTCCGCAAAGGAACGCATGCGGATCAAATCTCAACTTCAAAAGTAATCATCCAGAAAGCCACAAAAGATTCCGTGTTAGAACCTTGTTCGGAAGAATCCAAACACACTGCAGCATCGACATACTCAAGGAGAAAGAAGAAAGAAATCTCCTCAGAGTATTGATCGCAACGGCTACACCCGCAACTTCATTAAAAGAACTCTAACCCAAAGAAAGAAAGAAAAACCAGACGGAGAATTGGGAACAAGTACATCAAAGACGGTTCGGAAATGACGGCAAGACTGTTCAGATCATATAGACTACAAATCGCCCGCTAAATGACCGCCTGTCTAAGGAGACTTCTGACAAAACCAAAGGAGGGAACAATGGAGAAGAACAAGAGCAGTGTTATCTACA
>UZAN01057040.1:1807-13130 GCA_900618425.1 Echinostoma caproni
GGGTTTGATAGGTGCCACTCGAAACTTACTGAACAGCAAAACGCTGTAAGCCGGTTTTCTTGCTGGAACGCATCACGCGTAGGCGACGGCCCCACAGCCTGTCTTGGATGCATCACAGAAAACATGCAACTCTGTTCTTCCTCCTTCTCCCCACTCTTTATTCCTTATACGTTTTGGGATCCCACTCACTTCAAGACACCGTACAAAGCGTACCCAGCTTTTCCAAATACTGGCATCTACAGCATTGAGAGGTTGGTCCCAACCCATTTTGGACTTACACAAGGTTTGCAGCAAATGCTTTCCTGGGAGGCACAGCGAGGCTACCAGACCTAGCGGGCTAACCCAAAACTGACGCTGGTTAATATACCTCCTCTTGTCACCGGCTTATCTAGTAGCTGGAACTGGAACGTAAAAACATCTCTTGTTATGTCCCACTGCACGCCCAAAGCTCTCTGACAACTGAAATCAGATTGAGACAGCTGAACCAGGTTGGTACTCGTGCTGTCTTCCGAGAGGGATTCTGCAAGTTTCGGTGAATAAAATGAACACTTTCTCAGTAGTTCGGTTATTTCCTCCGCAAACATAAGGCTTCATCACATGTCGTGAACGAGACAGTGATCAACGTAGAAGTTTTCTTTAATGGCTTTTAGCACCGCACGCCCATAGTCACCACTGAATTCTCGTGCAGCCTTGTTCAAGGCAAAATTAGCACAAAATGGTGAAGAAGTCGCACCAAACGCGTGAGCTGTCATTTGCTATTCCTCGGGATCCTTGAGTGGGTCACCCTGAGGCCACCAGAGAAACCTCGAAGCGGCTCAATCATATTTTGGCAACTTCACTTGCATAAACATCTCTTCTATGTCAGCTATAACAACTACACGTTTCTTTCGGAATCGCAAAACTATACCCACCAAATTCGCGGTGGTGTCTGAACCTTGATAATGCATGTCATTCAGTGATTGTCCCTTGTGTTTGACCTCATAATCTGAAACTTTACGCAGCTTTTCCGACTTTTTTTGGTTCAGTACTGCTGGATGTGGCAGGTACCAACGCAAATGACAGTCGCAATGTAACCGTTATCCTGGGACTGACAGGGCATATCCCTTCTCTATAGTAATCTTCATTGTTTGTGCGTAAAGGAACCGCAGTGCCTCGTCATTAAATAAGCGCCGCTTCAGGCTGTTCAATCTAGAGGGCGCCGACGCATAGATTCCCATACCGGTATTGACACCCTTCTTCCATGGCACACGGACCACGAAGTGTTCATCGACGAAAATTGTACCGAATTCTACAATAACGATAGCCACGTCTGCGGAAATGCCTTGATCTAATAACTGGGCGTCTGTAATTTCTGCCTTGTACACTTACATTACCTGACGCATTAAATTTGAGTCTTCTGCAGCCAAGCAGTTGACCGATTTCATTTCATACGAAGCGAAACTTGAAGGTCTGAAAATCATCCAACCTAACAGCGTCCGAACTGCATAAGAATTCTTTCGAAAGCCGAGACTTTTGTCGAGTACCCAATGCGCCTCCGGTATATCGCACCTAATTAATAGCAGAACTTCTCCATCAAAGTGTTCCACCGGAAGGTCTGCCAAATGGGACTTTCTTTCATTCTTTCAGAGATGTCTTTAACCGGCTCATGAACGGATAATTTTTTTATAACAACAGCTTGCTCTACACACACTAATTCCGTTTCATTTAGAGGCAGCACCTGAAAAGCACCGCGGACAAAGTTTTCCTCGATTGATCCACTCATTGTAGTTATCTTTGAATGGTTTCTCTGTTGCTTTAGCCCCGATCGGAGCAGTGCACTCGCCCTAATAAGTGTTGTATCCGAACCATTATCTAGTAGGGCATACCCTATAATCTCTTTTAATCCCGCACTTATTTTGACCGGTAATAATCTCAGGCTCACACTATCGCTTCTAAGTCTAGTTGCTGTGCAGTGACCCTCACCAATTGGTTCATGCTGTGTGCTTAGGACTCTCTTGACAATGTGAAGTACCTTGTGAGGTCTACCTCCGCAACCACTCACGTTGTAAGTGGTCTTATTACTGCAGCCATTCTATCGATGGCTTTCCATTAAACATGCAAAACACAAACCGTGTCTTCGTGCCTTGCCCCATCTTTCGTGGGTATTTAACTCCAAAAAACTCCAGCAAGATGAAACAAGATGGTTTTCAGCACAAATCACGCATCGTTGTGTGCATAGATCGTTAGTATTCTTGATCAAATTTACACTATAGTTAAATGGAGGTTGACGCCTGCTCTAAGGTTGTATAGACTGGACGGGTCTATTACTTCTGATTCGGTTAGCAAGTTGCCCAAAGCGACTCCTCGCTACTCTAGCCATTGCAGATATGTATTCTGTCAGTTAGCTAAAATTTGGCTCCCTGTCGTTTTGAGCAATCCAATCCACGGTCTCCGTCAACTAATGCTGCAGGGAATAGGGCAACTCTTTAACTATTTGTTCCAACGTGCCAAGAAAATTAAGATCATCTGTGTAACCCATTTGTTCCTGGGCGATTTACTCGAATGGGGGAGGACCCAGAAGACTTTTAACTACGGATGGGGGGATCAGCTTGTAGCGCGAATGGCGAAGTAACCACGCTGTGCTAGCCTCAAAATTACCCGATGGATGCTGGGAAAAGGAATGAGCTGGAGGACTGAGTTGTCTCCCACAATCCCAAACATTTTGCAATCACTGAGACCTGGCTGACGCCGGGTGTTCGGGACACCAAAATATCACTCCACGGACACACAGTGTTTTGAACGGATCGATCATTGTCACGTCGCGGTGGTGGAGTTGTTCTTTTTGTCCGCTCGAGTCTCCCTGTTTGAGTGCTAGAGAATTACGCCCATCCGGAAGGATTTGAAAAGCCCTGTGGTGCAGAATCTAGCTTTGTGCCGGAGGGTATACCACATTTGTAATGATTTACCGCACGCCAGCTGTTCCACAGCTGTTGGCTAGTATACAGAGGTACGCCTGCGATGGACATTGTCATGTCTCGGGTGATTTCAACGCGCCCATGTTGATTGGGAAATCGACATCTGCTCTCAGAAAGCAGATTTGTTTTCCAGAGAACTTATTTTCGTTGTCCGGGCCCTGTAGCCTGTTCAGCATGTTCATGTGCCCAGGCGGATATTTGAGGATCAAAGATACATCCTTGACCTGGTATTTCAGCCGAAGTAAAGGAATAATTAATGCATGGGGAAACATTGTCAACTTGTTTCTCGGAAATCGAAAGAATGTAGCGACTATGATTGTACGAAGAAACGGAGCAATCCACGAGGACGTTTCCCGTTCACATTTTCTTCACAATCAACTCGACTCCACATGGGATACTTAATAATAATAATAATAATGTGTATATTTCACGGAGCCCCGTGAGGCATGCATAGGCATGATCAAATGTACAACATAGTCCTCCGTACAGAAGAGGCCCAAAAGGAAAAAAAATTGAAGGTCGCAGTGAACATAATTACAAATGGAACACAGAGTGGACAATGTATCATATAAGAAAAGGTTGAGGATGGCAAAATGCTCTAAAAGAGCAAGTCGGTGGAAGTAGGACGAAAAACAAGAATTGCTATACCGGATGAATGGTGGGATGATTGGAAACACGACAAGCGGTGAGTAAAATGACAAGGGGCGGCATGCAGATCGTTGGACGGAAACCGGCACAGGAGCGGATAGGGTGAAGCAGAACAGATTGAAACTGTTATAGAATATATATGCACTTCATGTTGTGAAACAGATGAGTTCTGCAGGGTCTTGTTTAATGGTCTCAGGGGCTCCGATCAGCAGTGGATTGATTTGGGTTATTTACGTTATTTAGGCGTTGGTCGCTTTGATGTGAGACTAACCTAACCTTAAAACACCTTGTAGATGAGGCAGGGGGTACGTTCCTCTACCTGGTCCGGAATGCAGACGCATGTAGTCAAAGCGGTGGATACAGCCGCGCCCAACAACCATTGCCCGAGCCAAATGGTCCATTGCGGGTGTAGACCCCAAGCCTTCGTCAGGCCCAAACCAACCGGATCTGGAATAGGATGGTGAACATCGGCAGTCTGGGGTGCAGCCCAGCTGAGAATGGATTAGAGAAAGAAATAGCAAGAAGCAAACGACAAATTCTAATGAAGCAGGGAGCTTAGGTCATAATACTGGTGAAAGGATGTTGTCAAATTATGTCTGGTTCTACAGATCCAAAATGGAGGTGGATACGCGTAATGGTAGAACATCAGTTGATAGAGTAGACACAGCTACCTGGTTAGCATGTGCCACGGAATTGAGCCAATGGAGTCGGATGAAAGCGGAATCGGATATTTAAAAAGTAAGGCGAGATGGGTCACAATACTTATAAAAGTATGTACCAAATTAGGTTGTGTTCCACAGATCCAGCTTCTAAGCTGGATCCGTGTACTGATGTGAAATTGGTTGACCTTCTTCTACAAATTGTATCTAGTGATCACTCCGTTCTGCGTATACACTGGAAGCGTGGCGTACCGCAAACGGAAAGATTAAAGGACGGACGGAATTTATGGCGCTCATCTTTTCCTGATATGCGTCAGGCAGCATTGCTCACAAATTGGGATTCCCGGAACCCTGTGGATGTGGGTGTATCCTGGGAGTTGATTCGTCATATAATCCAGCAACTCGTACTGGAATTCTCTCTATCTCACCGCCACCGAACACACGCTATGAACCCGCCGTGGTTTGACCGAGAATTGCAGGTGCCTCCGGCAGCGGAATAGAGCCTAGTAAAGGTACCGTGCTACAGGTGCAGGATATGAGGAATATCGATGCATTCGGAATCATTGTGCTCCACTAAAAAATGCAAGAGAACCAGATTCAGGGAACGACTAGCAGCGAATTCAGTACAAGCACCAAAGCGATTGTATGTCTACCTCAGGCGAAGAATCAGAGCGACGCTTGGTCTCGCGACTCTCGCCAAAGATGGGGCACTAGCCGAAAAAGAAGAGGACGAATCGCAGATGCTCGCATCACGTTATGCTTCAGTTTACACCTCAGACTCCAGCACACTGACACATCTACTGGACACTGACACTGCGCTGAATTGGGCCGTTATTTACCATCGGGGATGTGGCTCTGGAGCTGCGTCGACTAAAGGTTCACCAGTCATCTGGAAGTAATGGTGTGCATCTGCTGATCCTGAAGGAGCTGGCAGATGAACCCTCAGCGCCACTGTGCAACCTGTCCAATTTGTCATTCACTCAAGGGAGTTTACCGCGGCAGTGGAAGGATGCTGTCATTGTTCCACTGTCCAAAGTTAGGAATAGAAGTGACCCTGGGAACTATCGACCAGTCAGCCTTACTAGCGTTGTGGGTAAAGTAATGGAGCGACTGGTATCTGCACGGATTTGACAGCATTTGGTGTGCCACTGTCACCTGTGCCACCAACAACACGGTTTCCGGCCGGGTCGCTCATGCCACTCAAACCTGCTACTTGCACATGAATGCATCTGAAACTCAGCATGTGGCAAATGAAGAAAGGGTATCATGGATGCAGTTGAGACAAACGGAGATGGACTCGTACAAACGGCTGTGATGCATACGGGTGGCGGCAAGATAAGAAGAGGTGTACGTCGACTGTGTCCAGTAGAAGGAGCCAAATAGCATCCGGGTGCTAGACTTGGGGTGTGTGAAGGCGTACTGCTGTAAGTCTTGTACATCCCAAGGGAAGGGAGGTAGCAGGCGTGTTGCTGTAAGTCCTGTGAACTCCATTGTTTAGGGAGCGTAATTAAGAAGGAGGAGCCTGAACAAAAGACCATCGGAGGTGACATGGTCCGCTCAGAGGAATCTTGATGACCGGTGTAACATGGAAAAGGAATGAGAATTCCTCTCGATTACCTTGCATTTCCTTATCTCTCTTCGCCATTCTATCGTGCATTGTTTCTTAAACTGGTTTTCATGTCGGTGCATTTTCTATTCTGAACCTTCTATTTCACATATTTATTGGACACACACTTCAAATGCTTTGCTCCTATATGTATATCGCATCGCGGAGGGCATCATATGGTTGGTCTGGTGGCGGGTTGCATAAAATGTCGCGCAGACCCGGAGCCATAGACCTTGGAAAGTAACCTACCTACTGAATGAACTTAGCTAACTGATTGGTCACCCTAGCTAACTTAAACTGGGCCTCGATCTGGGCCAGCCAAAACTCTGGATCTTCAGGTATTAACTCGGGTATACGAGCGTACAGGCCCAATAAGCTCGTTTCGTCTGCCGCAGCGATAGTACCGTTTCCTTACCCTCAGGAAAACATCATGACTCAGGTGTGAATCTAAGGGAAAAAATGAATAATCAAATTGAGAGAAAGATGCCCGAACTACAGTGGATCTCCGGGCACTTGTGCAGTATAGACGAATGAGTAAACTAAGTATCTAACGAAGTGCAAATGTCTGCATATGTAGGATTTCGTAAGCAAAAACTTGGTTTAATGGTAAATAAACTAACAAATAGAGTACTGGCCGATTGTGATACACTAAAATATTTTCTTTATGATCAAATGGAGTTTCATTATATTTATTACCCGTATTAATGCTTTAGGTGTGGACAATAATTTATATCTTGCTTGCTTCGATGTATGTAGTTTCATGGCTGCATGATTGTCAGTTGAACGTGCCTGACCTTGAGTGCTAAAAATTATTGATCTGAACATGAGAATTGCAAACTGTATCAAGTATGACAACGCAATACTTTCTAATAAGAATGACTTATGAATTATTCCAAATTATTTCCGTCAACCCTTGCCATTTCCCTTATTTGTAATGAGGCATTATTTTATCTAATGTTTAATCCATTATAGCAACTCTGTTGGATAACCAAATGAAATTCTTTTACAACCCAGAGAAATTGCATTAAATAAGGTTTCATAATAATTATCTATGTTTGATATCTAACTCAATCAATTCGAGAAATTCCACCTTAGTCAAAGTCAACCTTGAAATTAAGGTCATTTTTGTGCACAGCTTTAAATGTTTGTATTGTTGTCACCATAATGAAGCAAGCAGCGCTTGAAACCAAAAGTTCCCGTTATCTCAGTAAACAGGACAGAAACAGAATTGCACGAGCACACAACCTGGGATTTTCCATATCACATCTTGCCCAATGCTTTAACATTAACTAAAGCACAATTGACAGGATAATTCATGGGAAGCTTGTGGGGGTCGTAAATTGAGTACATCCGAACAGGAGGACGACTTGATTCGTATTACTCTGAAAAACATTGCAGAAAATTGTTGTCGTCTATGCAACGGGAAGATCTTCCCCGCCATTTATACTCCCATCTTCAGAGTTGAATGAAAAAAATTTAAGATACGTAAGATTTCAGCTGAAGTCAGGCCAGCATTCAACACGCAGCAAAGGTAGGCGCGTATTGATTTTGCCCAAGAATTCAAATCTCGACATGCGTCATTTTGGCCACCGATTTATTTCGCCGACGAGTGCATGGTGTGCGACGAGCCTTGGAAGGCTCACACAAAAGTCAATTTCAGTGATAATTTCCCAAAAGAACTTATTCCACCAAATGAAAGAGTTTCTCATCCGTTGAGATTACTAATTTGGGCAGGAATAAAACATGGTCAGCCTTGTCGGTAGACATCAGTCAAAGGCACCATGAATAGTGTGAAATTTGCATCAATAATTAATTAATTAATTTGTTGTTAACAAAAACTGTTCCATTCTTTTTAGTTACCTCTTAACTCATCATGGTCTAGGTCACCACTACTGACGAAATGGGAGTATCCGCTACATTTCGAACCATTCCATCTTCTGAGTATAAACAATTCAGGAAAGCCACGGATGAAAAGACTCTCCAAGACTTGTTTATTATTAGTTTTAAAACAATTTACTTCAGTAAAAATGCTGTTGCCCATATGAACCGACAAGTGTTTCACAGGGACCTGTTGCTTCAGTTTCGATTGGACCTGTATAGTAAAACCGTTAAAGAAATGAAAATGAACAATATCAGTGTGTACGCCAAATACAAAAATAAAAAAGATTGTTGTGCGGGAGCACCAGACTCACTTAAAACTTTCAGCCCGTTGCGTGCCGATAGAAAACGGGTTCATCAATTTAGCACCTCGTAAGGGTTGAGCAACGACGCGTTCCCTAATACTATCTATCAAGCCTATCACAAGGTTTCCAAAAGAGAAACCTGATTAAGAACAAAGTCCGGTACGAGCGTTAGTAGTGTAATGTGACCTGCAGCGGAAAGATACACAGAGATCCAAGCGCACGATACAACTCACCGGAAATTGTACCATATTAGAGGTCATATGCGTTCTCGAAACAGAGGACAANAGGACAATAAATCAAAATAGGGCCTTAACATAAATCATCGGAATGACGCTGAAAAGTGAAAATAATGTTACTATACCTGCAAGGCAAGGCAAACAAAACCTCATGGACCAAAGCGTTTCAGTGAGATACAAGCACTCACGATAAAATATTACTGGCGCGACTGCCACGCATAACAATTCTGCCAGGTCAGGTCAGGTCAGGTTGCACAGGACTGAGTAGCGAAGAAGATATTTTGACTTGGGTGGATCATTCCTGACTGACATCAAACTTTCCGGATAGTTTAATGTGGATTTCATCCGTACGGGACAATGGATTGTCACATGGAACAGCGGTAACGACAGCAGCATCGGCAGCACCAGTAGAACCCAAGCAGTACGGTAATCCAAGACTACAGTAACAGCCAGGGTAACCCAGGGGGAGGCAGACTGATGATCACTGGCAAAACTTCCGCCATGACGCAAACGGGTTTTACCAAAATATGGATCTGTCAGGGAACAAATAACATACCACAGAGTGACTGAAAAAAAGCTTGGGGAACAGCGTTGAAAGAGTGTTAGCCTAAGCGGGAAAAATATTTCCCAGAAGGGACTATCCACATGTAACTGCTGAGGTAAAAAGTGAACTCAATAGAATTGGTGGCGCAGTATGAATCCGTGCATGAAATGGATCAACATACGAATAAATCAGGATTGACAGACCAGTCGTGAATAGAATTGGGATCAAGTTTGGAATCAACAATGAGATCGAAAGAATTCATTGATCAACACATTGGGGGGAAAGTCTGGGGAGGTTGACCGATAATCGATCGAGTTTGTTTCTTTTTACACATAGACGGGGTCAATTATAATCACCTATGCCAAAATGTTTTGAGTCGGGAATTATAAAAAAAGAAACCAATTGACGAAAAAAGGAAATACGGTAAATGATACAAAGTCCGGGTTGGAGCAGAAGAGTGTGTGCAGCGGGTAGCACGGGACACTTGATTGTAGTAAGAACGTCTGTGTCAAGCAAACCAAGTAGAAAGAAGAAGTACCACTGAAAGCGCGCGCGAACTATGGTCACAGCGTGGCAATGAATGCAGTCGGGCAACGGGGTGCGATCGGAGTCGATCGAATAGACGAACAGAAATGACTTACTCAATCTACTGGGTTTCAATCCATTTTGGGCACTGAGTGAGATAGAAGTCCTATTGTGACAGACACGTTGGAGCACAGTCTATCTCTCCAAACACCACTACTCCCGGTCTGGAGTCATTCTCAAATATACAGCTGGTCTGAGTTCGACTTAAAATTCCAACGGATGTAGGATACAAGTGACCTGGTGGCCCCACCAAGATTACAACATCAATAGCGCATTCCAATGGATGAATCAGTTCTGGTTCCTTCCTCGTGGTAACTTGTTTGAGTATTCACATGAAAACGATATTCGGGATTGATGGGAATTAGATTACGACGCCGGTTTGCACTGCGTGGAAACAATCCCAAAGCAGCTTTCTGTCTATTTATTTAGCAGTTCAGATTAAGCAGGTCGTGTCCCAAGAACCGGTAGCCACACTAACACCACTTTCAGAAATAGTCACGCAACAGACACGATTCTTGTGCGCGGACAAAATTCCCACACGTTCCTCGCGGAGGAGATCCCATACGTGACAATTGAAATCATCATAACCAGCAACTAGTAACCGTCCGGATTTCGATATAGCCACACTACTACTGCCGCAGCTAATAAATCATCAATATACACACCAATAGCCTGATTGGCCCGGAGATCCTGTAAGCGACACAAACCATCGTCCGAGGATGACGCAAATGCGTAGAAATTTCCAAGGAAAAAGTCCACGCCACTGACATCTTGTTGGTGCCCTTCAAAGTACTGAACAGTTCCAGTGACTCGTAAATCTCACAAACGACAAGCATGATCGGAGGAGGAAGACACAAACATGATGAGAACTTGTTTGGAAAAGGCGATTGCGGTCACGTCGTTTGCATAATCACGGAAGCTTGTTAAGATTTTCGCACTTTCCACGTCCCAATAAGCACAAGTTTTATCTCCAGAAGAAGTTAGTAAATGCTGATCGTCGATGAACCGGAGGCAACCAACGTAACCGGTGTGACCATTTAGCTCACGAATTAGCTTCGCAGAACTGTCACGTGATTTGAGGCTGAACAGAGATACCATATTGTCCAGGCCACCGCTTGCGACTAAATTTAACGAGGGTGCATCCCATGACCCAGACGGTTTTCAAAAGGATCGTGTGAAACTTTTTTGCGGTATACGGATACAAAACAGTCAACTTTCCATCTTGGGATGCAGATAGAAGAAGCTAATTGTCTGAAGCTCACTGGATACATGTAACTTTTGCTAAATGCCCACATAAGTGCTTCCGTACTTTGAACTTGATACGTCCAAGTTCAAGGACATGTTCTAAATATTCTAAATATTCCAACTATTGACTGCGCTACACCAGTCGCGGTTTGTCGTTTTCGGTTAGTTTATTGTTATTCTTACTAGTTGGGGCTATTTTCTTTAGGTTATAGCATTTTGTTGTAGCGTTTATTGTATTGCTTAGTATTATCCGACTATTTTTGGGTTCTCCTTACATATTNATTACTCGTTGGTTTTCGATTATTTTATAGTTATTCATAGGTGTTCTACACTTTTTCGTTAGATTATTGTAACATTTCTTGTAAGGTTTCTTGTATTGCTTAGTATTATTCGTTTTCAGTTTCCTCGCATACTACTCGTCAGTGTGTCACAATGGGTACAAGGTCTCGATTTCTCAAACCTTTTTAGTGGGATATTTGAAACAATTACTTACTAACTACTTTTAAACGCCTCAGTTATTGTGACGCACATTTGTATTCTTTATAGAAGTCATCAAGAAGCCATCAATATTATTGTAACCATAGCTGACATCATCAAAATTTGGGTTATCACTTACTTGAGTTTGAATTAAGAATAAAGAAGCTACATTGCAGGGAAATAGAA
>UZAN01057041.1:2649-13128 GCA_900618425.1 Echinostoma caproni
TCACTTTTTTTGTGCGATGTTTGTTTCTTGTATGCCTTCGTTTGCTGCAAATGGTGAGTGGTTGGCTGAGCTAACCAGAGGGAGAAACCACACCTTGTCTACAGTCGTGAGTCTTAGGCAGGCCCAGGGAACTTCGACTGTGCACCAGGAGTGCCATCGGCACACGGATGGACTGGACATGACAACAAGAGCATTACAAAACGTACAAGCCGGTAATCAGACAGTCTTGTGTTGGGGTGGGGGAATCTAAGCGCCACAGGTCGCGGAATATGATCAGATCACAGAAAGGGTAAGAGAATGTACTTGTTTAAGGTCACGGATGAGAGCAACGAGACGATGGAGCAATCGCACTGTATTGCAACATCATGCGATGGAGGTAAGCGATGGCTCAAGCATTGATCGCGTATTATTCACTGGTATCAGCGGTGAGGGGGGGACACACAGAAGCATACGCGTACTAGCAAGATAAACAACCGATATGTGTCATGGGAATTGAGGCGTGTGTGACCGAATCCCGTCTTACAATCGTCCCCCGCACTTCAGCGAAGGTAGAGAAATCGATGTGACATGGTCATCCAGACATCGCTGGGAGGCTTGTCAGCACCGGTGAGGTCAGCGCGACTGCTTGAAATAATCCGAGGACATCTTGAAAAGATACTGGGACAACTTGACTTGCAAAAGGTATAGAACATTCATTTTGCTTTGACCCCTATCAAACTTCCAAACAGGATATTAATATGACATTTGAAATATATACTTGTGCCAGAATGTGGTGCAGGATGATTGAGACAGCCGAATTTGGTTCAGTTTCGGAGTGGGCTGGAACTAATGACGAACAAGAGGCAGGGTGGAAATCTGTAAGAGAGGAAAAATGCAAACACCATGAATAAAAAGGGCCCCTGGGACTTGAACACGACTCACTCTCAAATGGAATGGTAAGTTGCCAAGGGTGTTACACATTTATTCCATTCGATAGCTTTTGTGAAGACACTAGAAAATTTGACAAAATTTTTACGTGGCTGTAGTCGCACGATAGCTACCCTTAACGTGTAGCCAAATAAACGGTTGGTGGCAAGTCACATAGAACAACCGAAAATAGCAGGCTCTGTAGCACTCCGGTAGAGTGTACGCTATACACCGATGCAGACAGTGTGATTGCAGATTAGAATTCTATCGGTGTGTGAAATTCGGGACAAAAATAACTAATGTAAAGTAGAGCTGAGCTTTGTTGTTCTTGTGATTGTATTTCACTCAGTGTTCAGCGGACGTGGCAGTATTATTATTATTATTACCATAATTATAGTTTAATCGGGACTACATGACCAGAAGGCCGTCTAATTTGATGAATCTAAACATTAATCTTACTCGAGGTAAAACAATCATTGAATGTAACTGTTTGTGCCTCCTTTCATTCATCCACCATTTTCCATTTCTTCTCCTTCAACTGTCAGCATATGAGGCTTAAATGGATACAGAACTGCACACGGTGAATTCTGTTTCCTTATGAACCCGCCCAGATATGAATGCGGTTCACATGTGACCATTTTAGGAGTCAGATGCCAGTGAAGTGTTATTTACCTCATATTTGGTAATTTCACCACTCAGAGTTGTGCTTTGTGCTGTGTTCTGTATAAGTTCCGTATCTGTACAAGTACTTTAGCACCAAACGATATGCTGCACAGTTCAGAACCAACACTTTGGGTCGCGGAGATATTCACGTGTCTACCCCCGTTTTGCAGGGTTTCTTTATGCAATAGAGGTCAAATGTATCAATATTTGGGTCAAACAGATACACACTCACACGTAAGCATTCCGGTTTGACATCACACGTGTTGTCCAACTGCCACAAATACATTTTTAAGCGTTTCTTCAACTCACTCCGCACATATGCAGACCAAATGCTCAGAGACCAAAGAGCTCAAACGCACGCAAACGTTTCTTACTTAGTATCTGTTT
Source organism: Echinostoma caproni (assembly GCA_900618425.1). Taxonomy (NCBI): domain Eukaryota; kingdom Metazoa; phylum Platyhelminthes; class Trematoda; order Plagiorchiida; family Echinostomatidae; genus Echinostoma; species Echinostoma caproni. The sequence goes on from UZAN01057041.1 coordinate 4,606, forward strand.
ATCGTGTGCGTGTGTGATACTATAGAAGTGGCTAAATTTAAACCGATGCTATGAGGAGAAAGATCAGGGAAAATGGCTAGCCGGAATATTTCATTGGTCTTCATAATCGGACAAAAAATCAGACTCAAGCAACTATCCTTCTGGTGTATAAAAAGGATACCCATATCTCTCCGCCATATAAAGGGGACTCTACAATGCAGCTTCTCATACAGCGTATAAAAAGCGCTTTAAAAAGAACCTACTATGCTGACACATTATGTCTCCATCAAATCACGTATGGTGAAGAGATGTACACGGCGCGTTTCTAGACCAAAATGGTGATAATTTATCCTACCGCTTTCCTAGTATTCTGAAATATGGTGGTTATGGTCCATTTTAGAATTTCGCTCAATCGGTTAGTCCACTGTGAATGCGGTATGGACGTGCAGTAAGCTATTAAAGACATGTATGATGTCACACTACCTACCTTTTACTGCCTCAATCCGAGTAACAGAGAATTCGGTCTTGAATAAATGCATACTCCTGTCCATTGCCAGCACGCTGGATGATCCAACCTTACGGTACTTCCATGATCCTGTGGCAGTGAGTAACAAATTGACCCTGATTTACGCGACTACCTATTGTGGACAGAGAACACGTCGATGTGGTTTGCTGCTCCGCTGATTTTAGAACTGCTAATTTTCCGCCTGTAGTCAACCAGAAGATTCTCGCATTTCACTCCAATCAACGATGTTTTATGAAGTCGAAATCCATTCATGCACGCTGATCTCCCATCATATACCCTTACCCAAATGCCAACTCAGGAAACACTTTCGAAAAATATCCTAATTTTAAATACACGACCGAGTAGACGAATAAAAACCACCAAAAAGTGCTAAAAATTGTGCTGGTGATAACACAAACCGTCACGTGTCCTAGTTTTAAACACTATTCATACGGTAAATTTGGTCGTGTGGCGAGCAAATGAACCGTGAAGTGAAACACTGGGAATCACTGGACAGCTGTTTCGACCTGGTTGGTTCTCATCAGCAATGCAAATCCATCGACGCAACTGTGGATTAAACAGGGGAACTCATAGGTAGAACGCAAACGTACTACCCACTAGGTTACTGAGTAATAAATCAGACCTTTTTCATTTTCCTCAACATGGTATAGCATGAGCCCCCTTTGTGAACTTGGTGCAGGTATCGCACCTTGCGAATCTCAGCACTAGCCTCGGGGGTTGTTACTCGGTTGGAAACATCCCAAAATAATTACATTATTAATTCAATTTTAATTCAGCTCAGTCTATTGGATGCAGGCAACTGAGACTTGTTGAAAGGGACACACAACAGGTACCACGTTTTTTGCGAACGTCTGAATACCAAAAACGAGTTGACATAATAATATTGCTGGTAAAGTCAATACCAGTCAATCCAAACGAATGGTTGCATTATCCCATCTATAAGTGACCAATGGGCAACAATTAAATTAACAAATTATCATGGATTAGTTGGATAAATTCAGTGACAAGTCGATCGATATGGATTGCTTTGCCGCATTTACTACTCCCCAGACTGCGTACCAAAGTCGACCACAACTGCACGGAACTTGGACGGGTGAAGTAAGGTCACTTTGGTCGGAACAAAAGCTTGTTTCATGGACCCCAAAACTACGAGCAATGCGAACGACAGAATCGAGGTGGATCATGTGCATTTGATGCAGGAAGAACTGAAAATCGAATTTAGAGAGAAAGAGAGAGATTTCGAAATACTAGCAATCGGTGAATGGTGCAAAAAACATGAAGCAAAAGATCTACGGGGTCTGTCAGGGATTTGCATATTTTGCGAGGGCATGTTTTAATGATCAACCCCTCATTTGTTATAAATAGATAGTGATTGTGGGTATAAATTGAGGCTATCAATATGGGGAACGACGGGTAAGCTAGCTTTAAGGCAATAGAAACAAGCAAAGCACTGTCGTGCATGGCGCGGAAGGTAGAAAATGCAAATAATCGTATTCAATAACTGACTACTTTGAGATTTGTCAGTAGTCAATTCAAATCAAGTCCGCAATTTCATCTGGAAACTGTAACATGAAAAGAGCAAGTGTGTGAGGGAAAGATAATTTAATTCAAAGAAAGTCATCGATGGACTCATTCCCAAGCCATTGATTTTTCAGATCTCTACAACGCGTTAACCTAAGGCAATGCCGGAATAAATGCTGAGTTCAAATCTTCCGCAAAAACAAAATTGCAATTTAGACGTCCTTTTCGAAAATTCGGTTGCATACCCGACATTGAATGTTTCAATTACAGTCAATCTCCTTCTATGTCGCACCCCTGAGAAGTCGCGTTTTCCAATATCTTCCCACATTTTCGAAAACCCAAACCAATCGTAATAATCGTAATAATGTAGTTTCTGACTATGCGATGTCGCACCCTTCAATATTTCGCAGTTCCTGATACCTACTCACTTGGTCGTTGACCGATGATCGAGACAGCCATTGACCATCCACCCTGAAATGTCGCACTCAACCAATGGCGTTGCACCTAGTGTGACGCGTTCATGGAACTGCTCACTGATTGAATAATCCTTGCGAGGAAGTCACACTGATGTAGGCGATCGGCAAGTGTCATTTGACGTCCAAATGTGCAAGCGCCTATCGATCAGAGAGAAGCAGAATTTGTTGGAAATGCTGAAACAGCCGGGTGCAACTCGGAGCTCGTAGCGAAATCACTTGGAATTTCAAGAAAAACTATCTACAATGCCGTATCCCATCGAATGACTATCGGGGAATTTTTGAACGCTGGAGCATCTGCGGGAAGATGCCACCTGAAAACCAACGAAAAGTTCAAGACAGTGAATGAGGCAACTTTGGCTTGGTTTATTGCTATTAGAAAAAACCGCGGAGAGTTTCCAATCGTGGAGAGCATCGTATGTAATAAGGCAATCCAGCCAATACAAAGATTGTATCATAATGACTTCAAGGCTTCCAAAGGTTGGTTTCGCTCTTGGTCAGATAGATATGGTATTCAATCGTACAAAGTAAGAAACAAGCAACTCATGTGCATTACTTTATAGGTCTGTGGGGAAAGTTTAGCGGTACCACGTGATACAATGGACGAGTTTCGAGCGGGATTACCGTAGTTGATACATGGATATTTTCAATGCAGGTGAAACAGCTTTGTATTACAGATAGCTCCTAGAACGAACATCAAATCTGAAAGGAAAGACAGCTTCTGGGACCAAGAAATCGAAAGAGAAAATCATGTTACTGCTTTGTGGAATCATGACTGGATAAAAGTTATCGCCGTTGGTGATTGGAAAAATTCAAACTCCACGATGTCTCTGATGTATAGATAGAAAAAACCTTCCGTGCAGTTATAATTCTTCAAAGAACGCATGGATGACTTCTACGTTATTTCACAATTGGCTGGCCGCAACATGGTTTCTCAAAGGCTCTATTTGGTGATGAAGAAGTGGGTTATTTACAATTTTTGTATCAAGTCTTTGTTCAGTCATCAGATGATTTCGTTTCGAATTAAGCTAAGCATCAAAAAGAAGAAGGTGAATTTGAGGCAGTGAATGCGCCGGAAGTTATCTCAATTCAAGAGGAGCAGAAGTTGTTGGATCGATTGTAGCTGTTTGCTTTGGTTTATGCTCGGAGTTCGGGTCGATTATTGGAGTGTACAATTGATTTGAACAGCGCGTTTGTTGATTTCCAAAGGAGAGTCAAGCTGAGACAAACGACAACTTACGATTTTGCTAATACATACATACATCTTTGCAATATGCAAAATTTTGCAACTCTGTGAGGTGCTCGACTGTGGTCATTTTTTGCTACGCTGGTCACCAAAGCCACGGTCATTCGGTTTGTCTATGGGCTCTGAAAGATAATCGCGATTGACTGGTAGGCGGATGTATGGAGTTAGATGTCAGCTCCGAGAGATCGATAACCACTGTCCCGCGGATGCGTCTGTGTCAATGAGTGAATGATACTCTTACTTGTCGTAGAGCACCGATGAAATTAGATAGATCACTTGCCAAAGGTCATCTTAACCCGGGTCTCTGGACAGTTTGTGAGATTCACTTCTAGTTTATAAATCACGTTATGGCATCACCTGTTGAACTCAGTCCGACGAACAACGGTCTTGACGAACACCTCTATCGGTTTGAACATACACTGGCAACAACAAAGCGAACGAACGAATAGATGTCTACAGACGCTAATGGTACACATTTCTCACTAGAAAATCATGAACACAGTGAACAATCAGTTTGAATATGGGAAAGAAGTCAATGTTCTGAGTATACCCCGTAACAGATAATTCACTCATTTTAGATGTTATTTCATTTTCACCTTTGAATCCTTGAATGGGTTATTAATGATGGGATTAATATAGCTAAAACAGTTGTATATTATGGTGGACGTCATATAACTAATTCTGTGGTTAGCCTAACATTGTAACAGAATGGAAGAATATCTGGTATTAATACGAGATAATTGGGTCAGAAAAAATTCCCCTGAAGAAAGGTAGATAGTTTCGGGATAACTAGACACTTAGAATTGAAAAGGAGCTTGATACTGCCCGCAATGTATCGATATTAACTTAAGGGCGTCATGAAAGGTTTAACTTTCTTCGATACATGAAGGATACGCAGGACGGTAAATCTAGATTCCATTATAAATAAATATTTCATAATTATAAACATTGGGAACAAGTAACGAAATTAACCTACTTTTCATCGATCCGGTTTATTTTGTCAGAAAACTGTCAACCGATTTTTATACTACTTAATAGCATCTACTACTGATTATCATGCTATGTGGCAGTTCCTGGAATTTACTCATTTGTTCGAATTCCCGAGCGGTGCGACATAGCAGGAGATTGACTGTAATTGTTACACTTTTTCACCCATCAAACGAAATAACACATGACAAACTGAAGAATGTGCTACATCTCTATGCCTCAATGTACACCCGCGTTCAGTTTCTGATGCAAAAGAATAATATAGGCACAAAGTACGAACCGAGAGGAACCAGGCAGTGATATTCTGCGTCATCAGAAGAATAATGTAAAGTGAGTTCAAACACATAATATCAGGAGAGATAACTATCTCTTTCTAAACGATAAGCGTCCAAGAAACCGAGCAGCACTCGTATGTGTAATCTAATTCTTGATTTATTCCTGATCCCGTGGGCTACTAAATTGTAAGCTGTTCGCGGGGAACGCTCCATCCTACCCCACTCCCCAAACTCGCACACATCGACTCGTGTTAGCCATTTACCGTCTGATGGTATCTTGTGGTGCATCATCCCAGTCCTGCATCAAAGCAGTTTTCCACTCCTCGAGAGTATCACATTGCCACTACTGATTGACTACCCTCCGGAGCTGATCCCACGAATGTCCGATTAGATTGAGATTGACTCATTGTAGTGGTCATGGGAACGTCTTTGTGCCATGATGGGCATGAATCTGGTGCAGACAAGGGGACGAGGTGTAGGGTTAGTGTCACCTGTGTTTTTGCGCTAACGATTGCCGGATTCGGACTTCTGGACCAACTTCACTGCTAATAGTGTTAATAGCATAAGTACCGAGGCATCCTGCACATTGGTGATCTGCCTCACATAATCTGGCTTCACACATGAGGTGACTGTGAACGTGTTCAAACGAACACTTCGGCAAAGCACAATTTCGATCCGCCAATCTTCTGTTGCTTTAGACTTCACGGTACGCTACCAGCATCCAAAAATGCTAACCTTATGCTGTTTTACAGTACTGCAGATCATCTTCCGCAACCTGAAGCGCACAGGGGCAGTGTTTTCGGACGGGCAAGAAACATACCATCGTATTGTGAAAGTGTCTGACTTAAAAGCGCAAATGGTTCACAAAACGATGGGAGTGAGTTCCGATATCTCAGTCCGGGGCACGACCGTCGAACGTTCCGATTATGCATATTGTCAGGGCGAGTCACAGCTAAGGCCCAACCAGTTGTGGTTGCTATGGCTTGACAACATCAGACAGTTCAAACAACGAAACTCATCAGAACAATTTCGACCTGGGTTGACCGAGCCCCTCGGAGGATTAAGTTCGAGCGTTGCGCTTCTCACTATAGTGAATCAGGTCATAGCTACCTGTGATGACCTTAACAACCACTATACCTGCTATTCTGAGCGGCACCACTGCTATAGAATACCACTACCGACTTGAGATTTATCTATCACCCGCCGTCCGCACCAGTGAAAACAACGAACACAGTCAAGCTCGATATTAGACTAAATAAAGGCTTGGGTTTGAGTAGCTGGGTTCTTTTCCCACTTTTCCACTCTTCAACCTGGCCATGATACCATTGGACATGGGTAGCCGAAGTGGAAATCACCGAAACTCAACCACCACCACAAATCGTACACAGTGTTTAAATAAAGGTTTGCTATGGCCAATCCTAGATTCCTTTAAAAAAGACGAGTGTGTGGAAGTTACATCCTAACTAACATCGAGACATTGCTGAAAATACGCGCATTGCGTTATCTCCGTGTTATCGCGGAGAGCATATTCCGGTCAAAATGCAAGCACATTTAACCTGTTATTGTAGCCGCCTCCTTTATACCTTTTCGTTCTTATTGAATAAAAACCGTGCTCTGTTTCCATTTGGTGAAGATTATGCCGAAATGCAAAAGTGAATGATTCCGTTAGCGTGTGAAGGCATCGTGCTAAGTGGTCCTGTGTGCCTTTCGTCAACTGTATTTGAAACATGACCAATGGAACTTTGTTGATATCTGTCTTTTGACAGAAGCTCCGTCAACTGGAGAGTGAAATCAATCTCACTAGGGACGCAATGGCGTTATAGGCTTCGCTGATTCTGCCGCGGATGCAAATCTAGTCGAGGTGATTTGATCGAGACGTTCAAGGTAAAGAAACAGTCTACCCCGCGTAAAATACGAGGGATTACTACCAAAAAGTTTTAATACGATGCTCATGTTTGCCCACTTCAGCAAACCAAAATCTAACTCAGGGTCTTACAGAATGCCTGGTGAATTGTGCTTTCATTGTCACAATTAAAAGGCTATGCATGTAATGAATTGTAATATATGCAAAAGCGACTCACGGAGGAGTCAACGAGTGTGAAGTAACGTTGTGGATATATAGGGAAGTTAGCATGTATGCATAAGTTTATTGTCAATTTGATGCACGCGTAAAGTTAAGATACCAACAAATAACAAAACGGTAAAGTGACTGAGAAACAAGGAGGCAAACAGATTAATCCTTTGTCTCCAAAAGTAATTCGTCTTAAAGTAACTTACTGGGCCGTTCGTCGCTGATCCGGTCTTTGTTTACCAGTACACTGTGATGATCCGGGCCTACGAGATGACGCATACCACGGGGCGACATGCTACAGTGTCCAAACAACTGTGATGAGTCAAGCTTCCCAGGTGACGTCAGTAAAGCGTATACGTGTCACAGCTTCTGGACTACAAACCATAGGCCGACAGTACCAATCAATCAGAAGCCGTGCGGCCCAGACAGAAGCTGCACGACGCCAGAACTACTACCACTCAGTTGGCAGAGGCTTGGAAAACCAATGAACTTGTTTTGTACATATTACTTAAACCCCATGATTTCTTTCAATGAACGAACTGCCATTCCTGTTGCGTTTTCCCCGTGTCTCGGTTACGTGGGATATTGTCGTGCCAGTACCAGTGTGATGAAGTGCTTTCGTGGCGTCCGTGATTTCTGATACTTGATTCGTATTTCGTGATCGATGGATACTACAACTATTACATACACTCTCCACAAGAAACAGAAGTTCGGTCTTGCATTGAAACTCTGAAGCGAAGAAAGGCAGCAGGACCACATGGGCTCCCTCCCACTCTTTTCATGAGGTGGGTTGGTAACCTCGTAAGCTCTATTACTACGCTACTGCGCAATATTTAGACCCAAGAGCGTATTCCTTCATCCTGGGGCGAACCAGTGATCGTTCCCATTTTCAGCGAAAGCCACTGCAGGATCAGTTTGATCCCTATCGTAACTAAAGTGCTAGCCTCGGTCATACTTCGGTGTCTGATTCCTTTAAGAGAGATCAACATCCGTGAACAGCAAGTCGGATTCCGGCCTGGCCGTGGATGTATTGATCAGATTTTGTTGCGTCAGATCCTTGAGCTGCGTCATACCCTCCGTCGGCCAAAGATCGCAGTGTTCTTTGACCTGAAAGGAGCCTTCAACTCAGTTGATCGCGAAGCTCTGATGGGCTCCCTTCTTCGAAAAGGAATGCCCCAGAAATACGTTAATCTACTGNTCACTGCACTCACATACCTCCGGTCGTGTAAGGGTCTACAACGAACTAAGTAGGCTGTTCGTCACCAGCAGCGGCGTTCGTCAAGGGTGCCCTCTTTCACCGTTTCTGTTCAATTTCGTCGTAGACGAAATACTGGAGAATGCACTAAGTGGACTCCAAAATGTAGGTATTGAATGGGCAGCTGGAGAAAAGCTGTGCGATTTGGAGTACGCCGATGACATCGTCTGTCTGTACGAATGTATGGGGG
>UZAN01057042.1:0-13126 GCA_900618425.1 Echinostoma caproni
TGAATGGTCCAACCGTCATAGGTCATATTGTTTACGTCATAGACATCACAACTGAACCACATTGAGGTGTTTATTGCATCATTTGTTCTTTTCCGAGCGCAGATCGACTTATGTAAGCAAGCAAGGTCGAGAAGCACACCTCAAATTTCGAATATCTTAAAAACAATACAAAATCATCTCATCTGTTTCAGTATGTTTCTCTGTATTACCCTCTGTTCTTTCCAACCCGATGTTTCATGTCTGCGTAGAATCTTCCCGTTTATCGATGGGTTGCAAATCTAGCCGGGAATCGAACCATCACTTTACCCGTCCCGGCATTCAATGTGCTGAACGGAGGTAAACATGCCGGAAATAGTTTGGCTTTTCAAGAATTCATGATACTCCCAGTTGGAGCGAAAACATTTGCCGAAGCGGTACGTATGGGCAGTGAGACATATCATTGTTTACGTGGCATTATCAAAAAGAAATACGGTCTGGACGCGTGTAATGTTGGTGATGAAGGTGGATTCGCACCGAATATTTCCACACCGGTCGAAGGTGAGTGAGCTCCAACTGTGTGTGGGTACGGGGTCCGCATGGGATAAACTTTCACTGTCTTTTAATTCAAGTTGCCACTTACCAGGAACCTGGTGTTGGTCCGATGGTAAATTCATCAAATTATCACCCCGGAGGATGTGTGTTCGAATCCCACCACCACCGCTTAACTCTCCCCATTGTGTGTCGAATGATAGCAATTTGAAGGGCCGCTTTCCCCTTCCCGAAAATTGTATCTTTGTATGTTCAAAACAAGAAATTAAAAGAGAAAAAGATTAGGAAAAAAGANAAAAAAGAAATTCACTTTGCCCATAGACCTACATAGTGCAAGCACAAGGAGTTTCACAACAAGTAGCCCTCCATTAGTTGTTTGTATGACTAACACCGAGTCCGTTCGAGAAGTGAAACCGGAAATATTTTAATCGAAACATTTCTTCTAGATTTCGGAATTACTTTCGTTTAATGTCAATTATTTGCGGTGTTTGAGAATATCGATTTCGTGAGTAAACATGATCGGATCGATTCCATATGAACAAAACTCACATGATCAACTAGGGTTCGTTGAATATTTATCCTTCCAAATACATGCAAACCTACATCCGTACAGAAATGTCAGGCTGTGTGTGTGCGTGTGTGTGTGGATAATCTCATGGTAACTTAAAGGTACGTACCAAACTAATTCTTGTAATCACTGGTTAGAATCACTAAATGATATGGCTGGGTGTCGTGAACAATGGGGCTCGTGCATCTTCCGCATTTCTTTGCAAAATAACTCTACTGAAATTTTTCATTTTCTCTTCGACTCCAATTTCAAATTTCTTGCCTTTCTCCCACTCGTGTTTCATCCGAACGGGCAGCCAAAAGACAGTCAGTAAAAACGGTGTACAAAAGTGCACGGTTCACGGTTGTACCAACTGGACTGAAATTATGGTAAAACGTAGCATCTTGTGGGTAGAACTCAGTGGACCTTCACACTGAGAGGTAAATCTGACCAGCTTAGTGTAGCCTATAGCTGTTGACCAGCTGGGTCGGGTATTAACACTATGCCCTTTCAACTTCAAGTGCACCTGTCATAACTTCAATTGAATCCAACCAATCACATTCCAACACGAACCAGGTGAATTGATTGGTTCTTCTGCCATCACACGTCAACAATTGGACCATAACTATCAAAACCTTGTCGTCGGTAAGAACTGATCTTTTCATAGACAAACAAAAGTACTTTTGAATGAGTTACTGTTCGAGGATGAGAAGAGAATAAACAAACCCAGTGGTATCTGGCCTCGGTTGACTGAGTAAGGAAGCGAATCACCTCAAAATGGATCGATAAATCGATCAGCATGCTCATATTTTATGATTCTTGTTACATCATTTATCTATCAAACAACAATTTGAACATGATTTGTCATCCGCGTTGAATCTTTTCATAGCCTGATTACATCTGTAAGATCGAAAGTGGGACGTGTGGCGATAAGAATAACTCACAGCGATCCATGATTCTAGACGAGGATAATGGCTTGGGTAAATTCGCTGATTCCATAATTTATTTCGTTTCATTTTACATTTGCATTTTTACTTTCTTTTATTGAACATACAATTGATACAAATTTTAGGACAGGGAGAGTTAATTGGTGATGATGATATTCGAGCACACGGTCCTCAGGGTGATAATTTTCTGACCTTACAACCGAGCATATTTTAAACCGTATTCTGATACATCAGAAAAAGTACCAAGGAAGTAATACTGGTACAGTCAATCTCCTGCTATGTCGCACCCATCGGGAATTCGAAAATGTGGGCAAATTCCAGGAACCGCGATATAGCAGACTAAACAGTAGTAGATGCTAATAAGAGGTATAAAATTCGGTTGACAGTTTTCTGAGAAAATAAACCGGAACGATGAATGTAGGTTAATCCTGTTAGTTGCTCCCAATGTATATAATTATAAACTGTTTATTTATAACGGAATTTATGTCTACCGTCGTGTGTATCCCTTACATATCGATGACATTTAAATCGTTTATGACTTCCTCAGCTTAAAATCGGTACATTGCATGAGGTATTCAGCCCTTTTTCAGTTCTAAGTATCTAGTTCTCCCGGAAATATATGTTTAAACTTGTATTTTCTTATAAAATTCCTTAACTGTTATGTAGATTATGACATCTTTCGATAGTCCTTGTTACGTTGTTCCTATTACAGTTAATCTGATAGAGATATCTCATTCCGTTCCGAAAATATGGTCAAATGGTTCTTTGGATTGTTCAGTATTTGAAGATGCTCATTCTGTGGTGGTGTCACAGAGATGGATTATGACCTGAAAGTGTCGATCAAACTGAATGTGAATTTGGTCAACACTGATGTGTATATCGATCTGGCATGATCTATTGATGTCCCAGTGCAGCGGCTTGAGGTGTAGCTTATGAATTCCATTGCAGTATCATGCGATGCAGGTAAGCAATGGCTCGAGCGNGCGCGTAAATCACTGGTATCAGTGGCCGGGTACACACACACAGAGGCGTACGGGTACTGGCGAAATGAACAACCGACATGTATGTCATGGGAATTGAGGCGTGTGTGACCGATACCCGTCTCACAGTCGTCCCCCGCGCTTCAACGGGAGATAGAGAAATCGGTGCTGCATGGTGGTCATCCAGACATCTCTGGGAAACTTGTCAGCAGCGGTGAGGTCAACACGACAACTTGAAATAATTCCAGGACATCTTGAAATAATCTCCACATAACTTGAAATAATTGCAAGATATCTTGAAATTTTTCCGGGACATCTGGATATGATATTGGGACGACATGAAGTGAAAAAGGTATAGCTGAGAATGTGTACAATTGCCGTGAGATACTACTCACGTGAATAGTAAGTGACTTTTGATGATCAAAAGTATAACAAGACCATCAAGGGTCAAGTGATGTGTTTGGAAAAATAATGAATAACTGCTCTATACATTACCCTGTTTCTGACCAAGCATGGAAAATTATTGACCTCTCAGCTGTAATCCTCAATAAACGAATATCCTCGACCAGCACCACCTTTTGGAATTATGACCCAATTAGCGTCTGTAGACGTCTGTTGTTTCGTTCACTTTTTTGTTACCAGTGTATGTTCAATCCGATTGATGCATTGACCATGACCGTTGTTGGTCGGACTAAGTTCAAGACCTGATGCCATAACGTGACTCTTAAACTATACCTTTTTCAATTTAAGATGTCCGAGTAACTATTTAAGATGTCATGTTATTGTGTGGACAGTACGATAGTTCGATTACGCCATCGTTTTCACATTGTCTTGTACTTTTTGTGATGATCTTGTTGTTATGTCCAGTTCATGCGTGTGGTGAAGGCACGCCTGCTGTACTGCCAAAGTTCACTGGGTCTGCTAAAGACTCGCGGCTGGGGACAAGGTGTGGTTTCTCGCTCGAGTTAAGTGGGCATGCGCCAGGTCTCTTGTTGTGGTAACCAATCCAACCGATCGATCAATGAACCCGATCGGTAGTGTGATTTTCTGGCCGGCACAGGGAGAGGATAAGTTCGGAATCGGATGCTGCTTAAGTGTTGGTAGAGAATCAACACAGGAGACTCAGTTGTGAAATGATTCGCCATGTGGGAGAATCGGGATGAAAAGGTTCAAAAGATGATGACACTGGACCAACGCTTGACTCGTCTAAGGTACACGCATTAGTTTCTAAGCGCGTTCTCGCTCAAATTTTCAGGCAGGCCTCAGACGGGAAGAAGTTAGAAGTTGGAAGAAATTCACTCCTGTTCAGCCAACCGAAGGCCATAGACGCCAGACCACAGGAATTATGGTAACTCTCAAACACCTGACGATACACAATCTAAAAGAGCATCTCACAAACTGTCCTTAGACTCAGGTTACGATGACCGTTGGCAAGTGACCAGTCTAATTTCACCGGTGCTCCAGGACAAGTGAGAGTATACTTCATCCATTCACACAGCCGCGTTCGCGCAACGGTGTTTATCGATGGCTCCGATCTGACATCTCATTCCACTCACCCACTTACCAGTCAATCGTGATTATCGTTCGCCCGTTTGCACGTTAGTGCGACAGACCCCATCGATAGACCGAATGACCGTGGATCTGGTGACCACTGTAGCTGAAGTGACCACATTTGAGTGCCCCGCAGTTCCGTTTAGTGCCCCACAGAATTGCAAAAATACTTTGCAGAGTACAAAAATGTATTTTTAGCAAAATCATAAACGATCATTTGTTTCGACTTGGCTCTCCTTTGTAAATCAACAAGCACGCTGTTTAAATCAATTACAAACTCCAATAATGAACCCGAACTTCGAGCATCAGCCAAGACAAACAGACTTAATTGATTCAATAACTTCTGCACCTTTAGGATTGAGATAATTCCCGGCGCATTCACTGCCTCACATTCATCTTCTTCTTTGCGATGCTTAGCTTGATTCAAAACGAGTTCATCTAATGACTAAAAAAGCCTAAATCTCAAATAACCTACTTCTTGATCACCAAATTCCAAACCGGCAATTTCTTCTTCAAAAAGACTATCATCAATTGACAAATAATGAATAAAGTCCTCGATCAAATCGCATTTATCCTCTGGTGGCTGCAGCACCGGTTGAATCAATGTGGATTTGAACCCAACTTGCATGAAAGCGTTGAAGAGTACGTGCGGGTGCACAGATACCCAAGTTTTCTTGACCAGATGCATGGTCATGAGAATGTCCACCTCGGCTTTCTTGATACCTTACTCATCTTCGACCAAAGAAAAAACATATTCCGATAAATGTTTGCGAAACGAACGTTTGAAATACCAAATCAAGACCTGATTCATTGGTTATAACATCAAAGAACGGTTCGGAGGCAGCTGTACAAATTTGACAATGGAGAATACCGCGGTTTTGTTATGTCAAGGGACGTTGTCCTTAAATTGTAAAATTGAGCGTTTTTGAGGAGCCATTTTGCTGTTGACATTGGACAGCCAACTGTAAAATAACGTAGAAGTCATCCATGCATTCTTTGAAGAATTATAAATGCATGGAAGGCTTTTTCTATCTATACCTCGGAGGCATCGTGGAGTTTGAAACTTTCCTATCACCAACGGTGATAACTTTTCTCCAGTTATGCTTCCACAAAGGAGTAACATGACCCTCTCTTTGGATTTCTTGAACCCAAAAACTGTCTTTCCTTTCAGACCTAGTGTTCTTTATGGGAGGTGCCTGTAATACAAAGCTGTTTAAACTTTATTGAAAATATCACAGTCAGCATACCCACGTATCAACTGCGGTAACCCCGCTCGAAACTCGTCCACGTGGTACCGCTAAACTCCCTGCACATGAGTTGCTTGTTTCTTACCTTGTACGATTGAATACCACCTCTGTCTGACCAAGAGTGAAACCAATCTTTGGAAGTCTTGAAGTCATTGTGATGCAATCTTTGTGTTATCTGGAGTGCCTTCTTACGTACGATGCTCTCCATCATTGGGAACTCTCCGTGCTTTTCCCTCATAGCAGTAAACCAAGCCAAAGTTGTCTCATTCACTTCCTTGAACTTTTCGTTGGGTTTTCAGGTGGCATCTTTCCTAAGTTGCCTCAGCGTTCAAAAATTCCCCGATAGTTGTTTGATTGGATACAACATTGTGAATAGCTTTTCGTGAAATTCCAAGTGATTTGGCTACGGAGCTCTAAGTCGCACCTGGCTGTTTCAGCATTTCCAACACATTCTGCTTCTCTCTGATCTATAGGGTCATGCACATTTTAACGTCTCCTGTCCCTTAAATTGGTGTGACTTCTTCACAATGATTATCCAATCAGTGAACAGTGCCACGAACGCGTCACACTAGGTGCAACGCCATTGGTTGAATGCCACATTTCAGAGTGGATGGCCAATGGTTGTCCCGAACATCGATCAACGACTAAGTGAGTACGTGTCAAAAACTGCGCCATATTGAGGAGTGTGATATTGCATAGTCAGAACCTACGTTACTGAGCCTATGGCTGGTTTGGGTTTTCGGAAAATTGGGAAGATATTGGAAAATGTGACTTCGCAGGGATGCGACAGCAGGAGATTGACTGTGATTCTTTTTTATTTCATGCTAAATAGCTTTTTCTTCGGCAACATATTTCTCCAGTTTGGACCATTTCTGCTAAATAGTTCTAGACACATTGAGATTTGGGGTATGTCTCATCGCCAATTCCAACACTCGTTATGCTCACCCGAGCCCCCGTAAACTGGGTTTTCTTTCAGAGCATTTGGGAATATCAGATGATTTATGGTAATCAATTTGTGTAAATTTCCCCTATTGAATATGATTGGAGAAGTGAATATAACTGTTAATGAGCGAAATTGATCAGTCACAACAATTCCATGTTGAACGTTGGTCTGATAGCTTAAACTGTTAAGAATAGTCGGAAGAAGTGATGATAAAATTGATCGATTGAGGTTCGCGCGTATCTTGGGTGAGTTTTTGTAGACTATCCATCGAACTTTTGACACCCGAGCATGTTACAACCTCGTAAAGAGGGACTGTAGCATTTGAACTTCAATTTGTTTACTTCTATTAATCTGAAAAACTGATTCAATAGCTCTGGATCTTCTCGTCGATGCAATTGCCGCGGCCGGTTATGTGGGTAAAATTGTGATCGGGATGGACGTGGCCTCGTCGGAAATGTACGTGAAAAATGGCAAATACGATATGAATTTCAAACAGGGACGGAACGATCCACGGGATTGTCTTAGCGGAGATAAATTGCTTGAGATTTATCTGAATTTGGTCGGACGCTATCCGATTGTCTCGATCGAGGACCCGTTTGATCAGGATGACTGGGAACACTGGATCAAATTTCGCAGTAATTCAAAAATACAGGTGAATGAGTCGACCAATCCGTCTCGATCATTATGCTGACATCCCTTTCAAAACTGTTTGCTTTTTTGTCTGATTTTTCTTCAGATAATCTTTCTTTTTGAATATGATCAAGTTCTGTCATATGAAGAACACAGTGTAGGTAAACATATGTTTTCGGTGAATTCCTTTTCAAGCCTTTACAATCACATTTATACGATGTGATCGAATAGGCAGTGCTTCAGTAATCGCCAAAAGTTTAGCATTTCGATTACTTAATAGTGGTTTGAAAGACGAATTAGGGTCAACTGTGTGTCTTGTTGCCATGAGATGTTTTGCAACAGATGATCCTGGATTTCTTACAATCACTTGGCCATCGTTTGTCGGTTGCGTCATCGATTTCACCGACCACTTTGGAATATATTCGGCCATCCGTTGTGACAGTTGACGGTTTGTTCTGCCTATGTATGCGTCATCGCAACTGCAGGTGAAATGGTATACAGTGTGTGAGACAGAACTGCCAGCCATGTTTTCGGTTGTCCAAATCGATTCCACGAGTGGAGGCGATGAGTCTGAGTTGGGCAGCTGGGAATGTATGGTCTAGAGCTGAACTCAACTTCTGGCGCACATCATTGTGATCACCTTTAAAAGCAAGCTTGATGTAGATGGCCTTTTTATCAACGTTTTGGGATGGGTCACCTTTTGAAATTGGTCTACTGTGAATATCTATAAACCTTTTCGGGAAACCATTGTTTAGCAATGTTCTCCTTAGGAAATCTTCTTCAGTTTACCTGGAGAACAAATGTTTCTCGCCGGATGAAATAGGGTTCTCACGAGCCCACGTTTTTAAGTCATGCGGGGAAAGCTGGAGAAGTGCAGATATTGACCAATATTAACCGGAGTTGGCCCTCTACTTCTAAATTTAGTAATCTTTCTTTGCTTGTACACGTTTGTTCACATTTATATGAAAAAATTTCAAACAGAAAGGTGGATGAATCATGTGTTTGGCAATGAGCCCAATAGAACTCAAAATTTGTGCTCAGTTTGGATCACATAACCAAAGTGGTTATGTCATGGTGTGAACAAGCGATTTTCTCTTCCCCTGGCCAGGGAAGTTTGAGAGCTTGAATCAGTTTGCGTTGCGCGCACAGCTCAGGCTTCATGAGTCGGATGCTAATCGCCTCTGCGGTTGCTAGCGTACGAAACCGTATTGCTCTCGAGGGGTGTGGTGAGACTCGATAGATGATTGCAAATGCTGAGCGCATGTCAGCCAAGTGTCCCGTCTCTACCAGGTGAGCAACGATCCAGCTTGACACAGCTCCACTCCCACCCTGTGTGAGCCAGCGTGAATTGTGTTCTTTGATCCGTTGAGAAACCTGCCTTGTCATTCGCTCCACAGGTGCATTTGAATTAATAGACAATCATAGATGAGATAAACATAGGCAGTTCTAGCATCGGATGTTTGGTGACGTAAAGAACACACATCTTAGCTGTGCGGCATTGATCATTTTCTACCATATTGTTGCAATTACTAATCGAGTGACAACGGACGTACTCACAGGCGATTCGTTGTTCAATCTGACGCCGGAAATGGCACTGAATTGCTGAGTGAAAATCCGATAAATACTTGTAGCTTTAATGAATAGCTTCGGTTTTATTGTAGCTATGTTTGGGCATGCGTTTGTGTCTTTAAAGTGTAAACTGGGGTAATAGACTTCTGTTTGTCCAGCTCGCGAACCCATTTTAACCGAGGAAAAAATAGAGAGAGAGAGGACGCATACAAATGCTGCACTTCGGTCAGCTACACTTCATCTGGTGGATGAATCTCTGATGAACTGTCGTTTCGCATACTCCAGACCCGATTGGTGTTTGCCAACTTGAGACAGCTATTGTGCTATTGTAGAGGATGTTCTACAGATTGCTTTATCTGGTCTAGCAAAGGGTGGAGTTGAACTTCTCCTGGGGAACAGAGTCCTTGACTTAGGATATGCCGATGACATCGCCTTGCTAGGTAACAACACACAAGCAGTCCAAGACGCGTTGAACCGCTTGGCGATCTAGGTATCCAGGTATAGAATGTGCTTTGCGCCGTCCCAAAGCAAAGTGCTTGTACAAGACTGGCAGGAGCATGTACATGCACTCACCGTCGGTATTGATCAGCTGGAAGTGGTTGAGAGCTTAAAGTACCTTGAGAGCTTGATCGCAGCTGGTGGTGGTGTTGGGGAGAACGCATCACGAATAGCGAAAACTAGAGCAGCTTTCGCCAGCCTGCGACACTTGCAGCGCCGCCATGACATCCGACTGCCCCTTAAGGGAAGTATGTACATCGCCGCGGTTCATAGCCTTCTCTTTTACGGTTGCGAGACCTGACCTCTCCAAGTTGAGGATGCTAATTGACTTTCTTTATTTGACCACCGATGTCTCCGAAGCATGGCTCGTTTCTGGTGGGAACATCAAGTGAGCAATGACGAGGTCCGTCGTCGTGTGTTGGGTGCGGATAGCCGCTCTCTAACAGAAGTATTCGCTCTACATCGCCTTCGATGTCTTGGTCGCATATTACGTATGCTTACCCATCAGCTACATTTCCATGCCCTGTTTGCACGTATTGGACAAGGCTAGAAAAAGCTCCGCGACGGTCAGACCATGACATGGCGTAGAGGTATGAAGAATCTCGCTTCGGTGGGTGCAGCCTGCCTTCCAGGTTGGGGCCCAATGGATGAGGATTGTCGTTAGTTAGAGATACTGAGAGATATGGTCCAGAATAGAAGTCAGTGGTCCGAGTACTGTACTGCCTGCCTTTTGAAATCCCATGCCCCACAAAAACACGATAAAATAGCACGAGAATATCAAAAACTGTACGGTGAAACAAACAGGAAGGTTGTTCTTCTCTTTATTCGATTTTACTATCTGAATCCATTTTGCACTGCTTAGTAACCCAGCCTCCCACTTTTTTCATTATTGTTGTTGTGTTGGCATTAAGCTTGCTCGCAAGCCGTTAAACTTCGGCATTTTTTTGAGGTGCACAGACTTGATCGTTACGCTAGGGTGATAAACGTGGATTAGTAGTGGTCAAACCTTGCTCCTTATGCATCGTTGCTTTAATCTGATTAGCAAACTGGATCAACTGTTTTTGAAATGAAGCACAAAATGACCAGATGCTCACGGCCACTGACTGGCACAGATGTTTGCACTCCACATCACCGGATGTGCTTCCGTGGATTACGATGTTTGTTAAGGTAGATAATAGTAGAAAAAAGACAATGTTAAGTGAAAATGGGCTCCGGTATTGAAGAATCAAGTTTCACTTTTGCTAGAACTGATCAATAGTGTATTTTCGACTGAAAATCCGAGTACTGAACTGCAAAGCCATTGCAGGGAAGCTATGTGTATTTCCACCTTGCCAAGAAGCTCACATGGGAGTTGAATAGAAGGATCAGCTAAACATTTTTCTCAAATATTTTCTTCAATGATAGTCGGCTCATAGATCCTGTTGGGATGATACTGCTGACTATCTGGTGACTCCATTCAAAAGCATCCTACTAAATCAGGACTTCCGCTCATGTTCGACCAATCTTGCTACAAGTAAACCGACTAGATTAGAGTTTAATTCATATTCTGCGCGTACGACTCGAAATGGGGAAATCTGAGAAGCTCTGTTCAATTCATTCGGTCTCAATGATTATCATCAACAGTATAGTTACGGTTCAAGTCTAATTAAATTCATCCATAGCTAAATTGAGCCCTAGGTCGGGAATAATGTTCCTTGTACAGATGAATATTTGAGCTGGAAGAGGTTTACTGAGAATGGAGGCCAGTTGAAGAGGATGTTTAGTTAAAACTGCTCAGCTTTCATATAGTTGAGCACTCCTAACAAACATGTTTACGACAAGTTCAATAATTACGGTATATTAGGGAGAAACATTTCAGAGATGAAAATTTCAGTTTTTAGACCAGGACAATTCAGTCAGTTCAACAATGAACAATAGTACGGAATCCATCGTGTATAGAGCAAATGAAGCGTGAACTGAAAAGCTAGAATGGAAAGCTGTACAGGTGTTTTCACCTGGTTGGGTTTTATCTGTATTACAAATCCATCCCTGGTTACGATGATCCCGAGGTCCCCAGCCAGGGAGCATAACGGGACCTATATGACCGATTCTCCTGGTGATGATTTTCATACCATCGTGCCAGGTTTTACTTCGACCACCTTTGGCTTTTTTTCCATCCACTACCTACCTGCCTCGGGAAACATTGATCGGTGTGACAATCTATTTCGTGGCATGTGCAACACACGCCCCAATCAATCTACTCTACACAGGTTGAACACTTTCTCCAGTGAACGGCCACGATCACCTAAACCTCTACGCCTAGGTTGAACATTTCTCGTACGGTTTCCCATTAGACTCGCGCGACGCGGCTTAGACAGTGTTTTTCATACACTGATCATACAAGTTATCATCCCCCGGTATCACTGAACCTACTCCTTAGGGAATACACCTCGAGTCCCTGTATAATCAAATGTGTTCTGTAGAGTAAAAGGATGAATCGGGTCGCCTCATTTAATGAGGTTTCATCAGATTCGCATATTTCACGTTGCTTTCTAAGGTCAATTAGTGGTTTCACTCTTCAATCTTTAATTGTTAAGGGCAGTAGGAGGTCCCGTATTAGCCCCATCTCATTGTGCTCCACTGGGCTGATTAGGTGTTGATACCAGACTAGTGCACCTGCATAGCTCTGTCGAGTTTTAGCTTGAAGATGCTGTCGTTTGATTCATCCACCACGTCCTCCAGAAGTGCATTCCAGAGATTTGTCACCCTTCTCGACAGACGATATATCAGCGGCAGACCGTTTCACTGCATCGTGCNATGTTCCTCTGATGCGGTTGTTGTTCCTTAGGGGGAATTCCAACTGTAATTCTGGGCCAAAGTCGTCCTGGATGATGCGTCTGGTGTAGACCAGGTCGACTCTCAGTAGTCTGTATGACACGGGGAGCAGTCCCACTGCATTCAGTCGGCCCTTGTAGCTGATCCAACGTAGTCCTCCGACGAGGCGTGTAGCAGCCCTTTGAACTCTCTCCAGTTGAGCAACCTTAGAAGCCGTACAAGGAAAGACCGCCGGACCAATCGGGGGCGTACGTAGGAGGCATACAACAATTTGAAGGTCGCTAGGGGTAACGGATCAAACGAACGGCGAATGGCACCGAACATAATCCACACAAAGGCACAAACTTTGTCTGTCTATGAACGAGTTTTCAGGTTGATGGTGACGACAACACCTAAATCTCGTTCCCACGGAGCACGGTACTTCCAAGAAGGTAGATAGTGGTGAAACCGTGTCCTCCTATCCTCAGGTGGGCGCACTTGGAGATATTCACCGGCAACCCCCATACCCTCGACCAGTTCACCAAAGCATTCAGGTCATCCTGACGGGACAACTGGTCCACCTCTGCCCCGGATTGTTCGCCAGTGCTTGAGGTCGTCCGCATAGATTAGGCACGGACTACTCAACGTTGATGGGATGTCGTTCGCAAAGATCAGGAACAGCAGTGGGCCAAGAACGAGCCTTTTGGGACATCACTGTTGACTGTGTATCATGTACCTGTGAAACTCTCACTGGGAAGGATCTCCCTTTCAGGAAATCCTCCTCACTACAGAGAGAACAGTTATCAGGCAAATATCCTGCAACATGCTCTAACTGTTGTGGTTCGACTATGCGTACGAATGGCACGAGCGACTCTTGCTTAACCCCCAACGAC
>UZAN01057043.1:0-10439 GCA_900618425.1 Echinostoma caproni
TGTCGATAAGTTTAGATTGTCATATAAATAGATGTGAACTAAAGCACTAAACGAAACAATGCCCTTCGGGTTTCAAAATTCAGCGTGTTCGAAATGTGGAGTTGCTGACCGATAAGTGCCTCTCACAATCGTGCCAGATGCACATTTCAGGAGTTTAAGCACAAGAACAAAAGCTCCATTTTCAGGAGCACATAATTGACATGGAAGAAGCAAATCTAGGTGCTGATCACCTGGTTGACTGTCGTTTCTGTGGTGTTTGTGTTCTGTGTGATTACACATGTCAAACCATATGCCTTGGGTTTTTCAATGTTATTGCTGAACTGTAGGTATTTTCGGATATCCGGTTCATCTGTCCCACTAATATCAATAAACTGAGAAGGAATAATAACTGCCAAGAATATAAAACTGAAACTAAAATACTTGAAAATGGTGAAGTGTCACGTGCTTACATACGCCTGAATGAACTCATTCAAGCGTCACTGTCCTCATTTCCATGCAGATTAATTCAAGTGGTTAAACGCACATTATGTTGATTTCATTCAGACCTCTTCAGTATCGCAAGGAAAATGACTCTGTCGACTTCGTCCAACTATAATCTCGGGTGTCCGTCTCGGTATGATGCCCGAATAAGTCAGTTTATACAACCTGAATTATTCCAGAGTTTCCGTACGACCACAAACACGCAATAGAGAGACAGTTCAATGAAAAGTTCCTTAGATGAAATTTTATCTGAGTAGAACGTGTGAATGCTTTATAAACAATGTGAGAGTATATCTTTGGTCTAACAAGAATAATACCATAGTCACTGGTAGAAACCGGGGCCATCAGTTCGAGAGGGAATAAGTTGGGATGGTTTGTGATCACTCTGTCCAGCACAGAACTACCTCTAGCAGGAGGAGTGCATGTAATTGGAGTCTTCCATCCGGCCCGTCTGCGTTTTTTGGTCCAAGGACTTTTACGATTCTCACCAAGCAAAAATTAGCCGGTAGCACAGAATTCACAGTTTTTAGTCGTAGAATGTCCTGACGAAAATGTAGGATATTACGGATTCTTCACCATTTCTTCTCGGAGATATTTCTAAACCTCGAGTAAGGAGGACTGGTGATGCTTATTGGCAACGTATTGATGCCATATGTCATTGCTCACCGATTACTGCAGGCATGAGCTAGTTAAACCAGCAATTGTTTCTCCTCAATGGGTAGCTCGGTGCTCAGTTCCTCGTGTCTCACATTCGCTAACAATGTAGAGCTCAATCACAGCTTATTCGTCATGTCACTGAACAACGTTGGGGCAATTTTCGTGCGCATGGTCAAGCTATGTTTGCGTTTACAAAACGATTGGTTTAGATAACTGAACTCCTGTTGACCAATGATGGTTAGATCAGACTTTCGTTTCAAGTATCAAGAAACCAGTTTGTGTTCGAATGAAATACCTCAAAACCAAACTACCTGTTACTCCACTGAATCGGTTTGAACTAAAATTGTTACAGCAAATCAACCTTTAGTTACTTTAATTCTTTGAATTAAAATAAATTGAGAACTAGAAAAATTGCACTGAGCTATCATCGTGAAAATTGGTGAACTCAGCTAACAATATAAAATCTCACCCGCTTCTCTTTGACCTCTAAACAGGGTCTTACAAAACACAAATGAATGTGACGAAACAGTAACTAACCTGTTCACCCTCATGTAGAGTGGAAGTCCACTTCAGTATCGATTGCAGTGTACTGAACCAAATGTGTTCCCAATTCACCTGACGCATACGTTCCAGGTGAAACACTGCTAGGCCCCCGTTGATCCCGGATGGCTAAGTCGAATGAGTGATAGGGATAAAAACAAATAGGAAAATGAAGTTCGTCCCTCGTTGATTGAGATAAAAAGAGTTAACAATTGTGAGAGGAAAACGCTCCGCTGAACGCGGTCTGGATACAGCGTAACGAGTCAGTATCCCAAAGTGCATTCACTGTGTTTCTTGGCTCTCTTCCATATTTGTCAAACCATGCCATTCGGTTGATGCCCACAGTCATGTGAATCGTTACATTCGCATTTACAGCACAGTTACCTCTAAGTGGTTGTGGGTTGATCAACCAATCAATCAATTGCTACATTCTCACGCGCGAGAGTGGAAGCCAAAATAGAGCGTCGCTTTTTTCACAATAGTGCTTCTGGTGCAAACCATTAGACAACAAATGCATGGCGTGCCCGGAATGAATGACGCAGATGATCAAATGGCCTTAACCCGAGGAGTGCACATTAAACAATCATTGAGTTTCGAATGTGAACATATAGAAGCACTCGTCTGTCATCTGCGAACAGAGGCACACATAAACTTTAATTCATTTTTCCCGCAATGCAGTTTACTCAAAGGACGGTACTATGCAGCAAACGGAGTCTTTTCGAGGTAATGACAAGGTAATGACCGTCGACCGTGTAGCTCATGGGCAAGGGTTTGAAGTCCCAACCCTGATGTTCGCGGTTCGAGTCCTGACAGGGCCACGAAAATTACGCTCTGCTTACGAGTCTCAAACAGGACGAAACAGCTTTCCAGTGTTCTTTGTCGATTGTCACGAACAATTCCATCGTAATTGAAATCACTTACTGCCTTAAACTTTATTTAACTGAGTAGTCAATTATCAGTGTGTGTACCGAGAAATCGGTGTTTGGATATAGAAAGAAGCGAGAGTGGTGGTGCTGAAATTTGAATGCAGTTACTCAGAGGTACCGAAATGGTGGCTTTCATGGTTTGGCTGCTCAAATGTAAGATTCTTTCGAAACCACTAATCACTTAAGTCATGAATTAATGTTCTGATTCAGCGCTAAAGTTAACCGATGCAAACCGCTCGGAATTGCATTTCATCAATCGAACATTGTAAGCAAATCTCCCGAGCGACCGCCTTCATCACCCATTGGCATCACATCTGTTTCTCCTGTGACTGCGATTTGCTTTCCGCGATCAAGCCCATTTTGTGCAAGGGTATTTTGAACTACCCCGCTGTCAAATGTAAAATATATATGTGTATGTAATTTGCCAAGAACGTTGATCTGAACAGAGTTACAAGGGGGACATGAATCTAAAATCTTGAAAAGTGGTCTGATTTAGCACAATCCAACACAGAGATACTTGAGTCTAATGTTGACTCCTCGGCGACAGGAAAAGACTGTGTTGTAACCTGCGATAATCCCGTGAGTCCCTAGTTCCTTGCTTTACCTCAGTGATTTGTATCATACAAAAAGATACATATGAACCAGGTGATTCACTAAAAACAAAACAATGCTGAACGGAGTTTCTGACTGCAGTTCAGTTATTGTCTAGCTCGACATACCAGTATCAAATGGCAATAGGTGATCACAACTTCCTGGCCCGTTCACAAATCCGACTGAATTGTTCGACTTTTTTTGTTGGTAGTGGTGGTGGGGGTGGGGGTGGTGGTGGACGTTTTGTGTTACCTTTTTATTGCTCGTGAGAACGGATATCCATTTGCATGTACCGCCAAACATTGCAAAGCAACATTGCAAGTAAAAGAACGATTGACCACTCCCAAAATGAAAGCTATTTTGAAGCTATCATACACAGGCAATGGCGTAATTGAATTGGTCAGTAAGCGGTCGAACTCTGCCGTCAAGCGCGTCTACCACGCAGTTGACCCGGACTTTGTCTTCATTACCACCCGGATACCATCGACATCGATGAAAGAACCATTATCGCCCTCTGCCAAATCAAACTACATTTACCAATTCAAGTGTGGATGCTCGGTCATCTACATAGGCAGGACAGAGAGACATTTACGCCACCGAATGGCCGAACAAATCCCAGTGAGACTTAGGACAGCGATGGACGACAATTTCAAAACTGTTTCGTCATCGAATGAGCAGAAACGACTTAGATCTTCGATACCAAGAAACTTATTGGAACAAAAGCATTTTTCCACTCCAACTCACACATTTCGGATCATCTAGAACAGAACAAAACAGAAAGTTACTGGAATTCACAGAGGCTGTAACCATTCATACCCTCAAGCCCGATCTATGCAAACAACGTGAATGGCTAGTCACATTAGCCTTGTCTTGGTGATTAATCCCCTACCCTCTCCCATTCTTTACTGGGTCTTACTGGGTCGTGTTGTGCGTTTTGATTAGCGATCATGTCTATATCTCACGGTAGTTATCTTACTGACTATAAAAATCTCTTTGACTGCAGTGTGCACGTGTACAGATGCAGCGAAATGACCAAGGAGACGCATTGTGCAAACCCAGATTTCTGACCTCTTTATTCATTTTTGGGATGGCAAAAGATTCCTTCCAGTTTTATTAAATGGTTGGATTTAGTTCAGAAACTACTCGTTTTTATTTCAAAGGCCAATCAACTCAAATCCCACTAATAGCCTATTCGTGAGGTTTTCAAATTCCACTGTACATGATTTCTTTATGTTTCTTATAATATGTATAAATTCAATTCGTAAGAAAGGGCGCATAACCGTAAATTGATTTTTCTCAATTAATCATATGTTGCGTTGACACCAACTAACAACGCTAGAACATTTCGTAATTCATGTGCAGACACTTCACTAATTCCAGATGACAAGAACATTTCGTAATTCATGTGCAGACACTTCACTAATTCCAGATGACACTCCGTTCTTCTCTTACCGCACCAGACACATCAAAACACTGGAACATTTGAGTTTTACGCAAATAAACTATTGCACCACACATTGTACGCCGATCGCGTGATTGCATAACAAACTGAGCATTCTATTTCACGGGACTTATAAGCTGACATTGCAGTACTCGTCCAATAAATGTGCACAACAATCCAGCTCGTACGTGTTCCTATCCAGGTGTAAGTGAGGTGGATTGAAGGTATGTTGTGAAATGCACCCTTGGCTTTTTCGACGAGGCTTCAACCCACACTAATCCTCAATTGATCCTGTCGAATAAGGGGATGCTAACTTGTACAAATAATTTTCAAGAAAGAGAAGAAACGAACCAAAGGACGTACATGCAGATGAACCAAAGAATACAACCATTCACGCTATTTCAACGATCGTCAAAGATATTACACTCACCCCGAACTTGACTGGAAACAGGAAGTTCGCTAATTTCTCGCAAATCCTTGTGTGATAGTGCGGAACAATTATCTGTGTTTCTAACTGTGCATAAAGGGAAGCATAAATTATCCTAGGGAACGATAGTTGCATTTACTTGTGTGGCATATTTGTCGCTTCCCGATAAGCGCCGAAATGTTGAGTATAGACCCCAGTGATAGATCCAAACGATTGAGAAGTTCGGATATAAGAGTCATTATGAACTGTTCCTTATGTCAGGGAAGGTATCTCGTTCAAAGTGTTTGTTACAAACATATTCAACGAATGCAACCTTTTAGGGTACAGTTTCCCAGTCCTATGTGCTCTGGTCGTTATGCTCGCCCTCTCTCTCTCTCGTGAAGTAAACATCAGGAAGATTGTATGAAACATTACAAACTCCAATTACTGTATTGATTTCCCCCTAATTGATTCTTTTTCTCAAAAATGTGTGTAACTGATTCATTTTGTTCCGGTAGTTGACGGTTCGCTTAGAAAGCGTTGTTTCCTGCTTGCTGGGTCACAAAGATGCTCTGTGCCAATTTATCCAACAACTGAGCAATTCACTTATTGCATCGTGCAGTACACCTACCAATTGTGATTGTTACATCAAACTCGAGGTGAATTCTATTAGTTTGATAATAATTAAAGCCCACTGATACAAGAAATTGGCCTTAAGTGGTGCTTTCTGGGAGATTATTTACTACGAAGTGATTTCAAAACAAATTTCACATCATTTTATCAGCTGATGGATATTGAAATATAAGCACCATGTTCGTCCAGTCTCGGTTGGAGTTCGTTATTCTAACAATCGATATGTGAACAATTACCAAGAGGACTAAATAGTCCGGGTGAATCCAGCTGAAGCTCACCTGCCCTAAATCGAGAGCTCTAAACTCGCATTATGTGAACTCTCCTTGTTCCGTCCACAGTTACTGCGTTTCTTTCAATATTTACTGTCTAGCAAGCTACCTGTTTTATAATCGGATTTCGTTAGAAAGAGAAATTTTCAATTGCTTGATTTGATTTTGACTCTGGCATTTCAAGCAGGAGCTTTCGAATCTGGCAATTTTCAATTGAACAGTTCTGGTTCTAGAACGTAGTTTGCCTGAAAAGCTTGACCAGTCGAAAGTCACATAATTAGGGTTCTCATGTTTTGTTTCCACGCCCCTGTTGCCATCACACTCGACCAGCTGTCAATTAGAAAGTTATTTCCGAACATTCTGGTCATCCGTGATGTGAGCTACTCAGCATATGTATAACATACAATACATTTCCTGCAAACAGCCCTATTGGGTGGCTTTGAACAGTGCTGGTTTTCGGTACATTAGGAGAACGGCTGATTGCATCAGTTGAGAATTAGACGTGAAGATGAGCTCTTTTGGTAAATAAAAACAATTCAAACACGAACAACAAACTTCAATGGTAATTGACTCACTAGCATGACAGAGACGTTTGGGTCAGAACACGTCTTCGAGCGTGAATTTTGTTCTAACGCGAAACCCAAAACCTATTTTATATTTGCAGATGAAGAGAGACCAAATGGAGCATGAACAACTAACAAGCCCACGGTGCATTCAATGAAAAATATAAAGCAGGCAATGGGAACATTACTGTCAAGTAAAAGTAATATAAAAGATGCGTTTGGAAGTCTTAACACGATCTCTCTATTGACTTTAACCAACGGTATACGTTAGTATGTTTGGCACAGCTGCTTCCAGTTTACGGGAGGTCGTCAGTAAGGCGCATTTACCGAACTCTGATGGCACTAAAACCGAATGTGTTAAGCTACTTGAGTGTTATGTTTTGCGCCGCGTACATCCGTTGTCTACTATTAGGTCGCACAGAACTATATTACAGGAGAACCCCACAAGTGTAAAGAACACAAGATATAGCACAGTAACAATAGTAGCACACGCGAAACGAGAACAGCGGACTAACACTAAGTCCGTGAGTGCATGATAGATCTAGGAGCGGACGCTACCTAGGTGAAACACAGAATGCACGGTCGGTCAAGGATCTCTCAGGCCTCCCAAACACGCGAGAGAGAAGACAGCTTCAGCAGCACAGGATTTTTAATCACAAGTCACGAGTCAAGCGTCACAAGTCATTTTACAAGTTCACTCTGCTGCTTATATGTGACTGAAAATAACATTGACCAATGCAGGAAAAAGTATGTGCCCATGAAATACAGAGTGAGCAATGTCCAAACGACCATAGGCTGCGGATCAGACGAACGGAGCGAGTGAATATTGTCTTACGACGCAATACTATTGATTTATATCCCCGAGATTAGTATTGATCCGCGATGACCCTAATTTGTGTCGAATGTGTTGTAAAATTGTTTGATTTTGCTCACTGAATTAGAAAGTGTGCGTCCGGGCTTATCGTGGGACGAATGGCGTTGATCTTCGTTCCAACAGTGAGTAACATCTTATCACGTGGATATCAGCGCTGAAGGCAACGTTTAGTTTAACGGCCATGTTTGCAAGGCCTTAATTTCCGTCTCGTTGTGTGACACGATTCGCGGTCAGATGCATTGCTGACGATTCCTAATGACCCGGATTTGACAAAGCAGTAGTTCTGTGCAAGATTTTAAAATGATGTACACATTCCAGGTTTGGATTGACCAATGAATTATTTCCCTTCATTTCAGCTGGTATTATTCAATTGCACTTTATCTTTTGATCAGCTAACTGCAATAGTAGAAATTATTCACGTGTTAATCACACGAAATTCATGGATGGAACGGATCTCACTGAAAAACTTGGGTGTCGTGCTCGTGATTATTGAGGAAATAAGTTTGTTTTAGCCACAACGAATGAAAACCAAAACATAAGGGCGTTGGTGACAACGTTTCGACCCTTTTGGAAGGCCATTTTCACAAACAGTTTTGTGTTTTACGTTTCATTCATGGTGGATAAGAAAAGCCAATTTCCTCAGTTCACGTGTTACTTGAACTGAATTCCATATAAAACGAAGTGTATTCGTCGAATATTGTGTATGCTTACCTGAGTTTTATTGAAACGACTGATGTGATTCCATAATTCTTCAATATCCGTGTTCAATATGATATCCGTATCCATAACTATGACCTTGAAAAATATATCCATAAAAGAAACACCGTTAATGCACAGGTTGCGTGCAATACAGTCGTCACTCAAGGAAACACACTGGAGCAACTAAATGACAAAACACGGTGGTCCACGGCATAGTCCAAGAAAACGTTCACAGCGTTTCTTTTTCGTATGGTAATCTCGAGTAATGGAAATCTACCGGGACACAAGAGAGTGTCTTTATCAAAAAGCAATTGGTCACCATTCGCTTACACCTAGAGGCGTGCACCCTTCGATTGGCTGTGCTACACTTACACGCTCTCCGTCATATTGTGGGAATTTTCACATTTTCACTCACTATCATGCGTCGCCGTTACTCACGGGATGATAATATTTGTTTCAAACGTGCCAGGACATACTTCAATGGTTCAGCGGTTTGTGCGACTCCAGTTTCTCAATCTCTAGGCTGGACAAATACCACAAGCGTGCAGGATGGCAAGTTGCCCTTAATTGCACCACTCTGACAATGATGACTCTCTCGTCACAGGTCAGCACTAACACTCTGTCCCTGTTTCCCAATATGTCGGATTTAACTAGTGCCCTTCGATCCGGAATTCATACGAACACGTGTGCAGTCTGTGTTCAAGAATCCTGGTTGAATAAGGATGTAGATGACTCTCTAATGTCAATGGACGGCTTTTAAGTGTATCGACAGGATCGTGGAACCGGAGGAGAAAAAACCGGAGGGGTGTTGTCACATGTGTCAACATTTCCGGGTGTGACAAGTCCCATGTTGTTTATCAGTACGGCTCAGAATGTATTGTGTGCCTAACTATACAGTTTAAGCTTCGGTTTTCCCGTTTTACTCACACAATTTTGACTAATTTGCATACAGCTCCCTCCTGTACACAGTCCGATCGTATCTCCTTCTTTGACTCATTCATACCTTTCATTACCCCACTTTTAGATGTTAACCTGCATATAATCGTTGGCGACTTCAACCATTCAACTACTTATCCACTTTTATCATTGGATATGACAGATCTTTATCACTCTTCCACAAAAGGTAACTCTATACTGAACAGAGTAATTACCAACCACCCAACTCTTTTTTCTTTAGCAGTAAAAACACCTATTTCATCCACTGACCATTACTTACTCTTAGTCCAACCTAAAGTCTATTCACATAGTGCATACAAATCTTACTCCCGATCTGAGCAGATCAGATTTCGTTTTCGTAACCTATCACCTACAAGCGTTTCTCTCCTGAATGAATCTCTCAGACAGGCTTCGATCTTCTTCTTTTCTGCTCAGATGTGACTCCCGATTCACCCAAACAAACAATACCATTTTTAATTACTGCTGTCCTGTTCAAAGACTTTATGTGTTCAACGGAACGATAAACTCTCCCCTACTTAAATCGCTGCGACGACAAAAGGAACGTGCGTACAAGTCTTATGATGCTTCAGCTGTCAGGTATTTGTTCAGGCTCATCAAAGCTCAGGTAAATAGATTGAACGCATTATTCTCTGATCCAATTCTGAGGACTGGAAACAGCAAACATCTGTGGCAAGGTATAAGACTTCTCTGTGGAAGGAAGGAAGGACGGTCGAGACTGGATATGGATGCTGATGATCGAAATGCCGCAACCCGAGCCAATCATTGGACATTCTTCCTGCCTACTCGTCGCAAAATTCTTGTAATTTGTAACGGCTCTCATATTGTGATGCGGTAGAGCGTTTAAAAAGTGGATAATCGACTTCTGCTGCAGGCCCAGATGAGTTAGATCAAGCCCTATTCAAATTTGGTGCTGCTTCCCTAACTGGGGCAATCACCTCCATTGACAATGAATCTCTTCACACATCTACTATCCCCGACTGTTGGAGGCCGGTCACAATCATACCAGTCCCCAAAGCATCGAAATATTCTATCCTCTCCAAACGTTTTCGTCCCATAGCATTAACATCTTCAGCACTTACATTGACTGAAAAGGCCATCCTCAAACGCCTTCAGCAGTCCATAAACATTTCCAGTGATCCGTTACAGTTTGCTTACAAGCCAAATAGATCCACCCTGGACGCAGTCTCTACCCTCATTCATTTTATCACCAAATCGTTGAACAGCTCTGTTAGGTCTGTTCGGTGTGTTTTTCTTGACTACTCTTCTGCATTTGATTCCATTCTTCGATCTAAGTTGTTACAAAAACTGGAATCGTTTGAATGTCCCAAGCAGTTATTAGCTTGGCTATCCAACTATTTTACCGATAGGGTACAAACCACTAGATTGGGGAAGGCCATATCGAA
>UZAN01057051.1:3105-13123 GCA_900618425.1 Echinostoma caproni
ACCGGGTCTGTCTAAACCCCGTTCAGTCCGAATGAACTCACTTTTCCGAAAACAGACAAAAATATAGTGCGATTGCTCCATCGTTTCACATCGTGTTGTCCCTCTTACCCATGACTTTGAACGAATAAATTCCCTCTAACCCCTCTCCGTGATCTGATTGGATCATATTCCGCGATCTGCGGCACTTGGAATCCCTCACCCCTACATAAGACTATCCGGTTGCCGGCTTGTACTTTTTGTAATGTTCTTGTTGTTACGTCCAATCCATCCATGTGGTGAAGGCGCGCCTGCTGTACAGTCCAAGTTCATTGGGCCTGTCAAGGACTCACGGCTGTAAAGAGGTGTGGTTTCTCGCTCGGGTTAGCTGGGCAAGCACCTTGTTGCGGCTGCACTATCCGACCGATCGGTCGTGTGATTTTCGGGCTGGCACAGGATAAGTTCTGAATCCGGTGCTGCTTAATTGTTGGTAAAGCATCAGCTGTGGAACGATGCGCCGTTTGGAAAATTCGGGATGGAAAAAGTTCAGGCGATGATGAGACTGGACCAACGCTTGACTCGTCTCAGATACACGCACTATTTTTCGAAGCGGGTTCAGTAAACAGATAAGCATAATAAAACTTTGAATTTGTCTTAATAACGGATAACAATATCCCCTAATGTAGGCCCACGCGTAACTCTTCTTGGCATTTTCCCAACTGGCTGTTTTCGCGTTGAACGATCTCGCTAACAACATCGGAGATAGAATTCCGAAAGAAAGAACAAATATTATGAAAAAATGCTTATTTGTTTTATAAAAGTTGTTCCATATGTTTTCCATTCTGGTGCTTGCATAGCAAAATCCGGTGAAGATAGTTTCCCTCCACCTTCAGAATGATGGTAGTTGGACTACTTTCGCACTGTGCCGCAATACTCTATTTAACCTTCTCGATCGTTCTCGGTTTTCGGGAATAATCGGGTTACTTTAGGTATCCCCACAGAAAGAAATCCAAGGGGGACAGATCAGGTGATCTTGAGGGCCATTCCTTTGGTCCTCCTCGGCCAATCCATCTGCAGTCAAATTCGTAGTCGAGGAAACTTCTCACCACCAGACTATTTTGTGGCGGCGCATCGTCACGTTGGAACCAAATTCTAGTACCAACTTCAGTTTCTATACGCCGGATGGCAGGTGCCACATTATCTTGTAACATTTACAAGTATGAGGCGCCTTGAACAATTTAGTAAGCAAAGTTGTTCTTACCTGTTACGGTTCCGTTGAAAATTCTACGGACCGACAATTTTGTCGTGCATAATACCAGCCCGTACTAACACTTTTTGATGTGAATTTTTACTTCAAGACAATTTTATGATATATATATATATGTCTATGTATGGTGATTCACTGAATCGGAACCACATTGCTGAATAGAGATTTCAGCTTGCGGTTCAGTTGCACTTTTATCCGGTGAAACCGTGTCCAATGGTAATGGGTGATCACAACTCACTGGTCCGTCCACGCACCCTACCGAATCGTTTGTGATGGGAAAGCCGATCGCTTTGTGCCGACCTTTCACTGCTGGTGAAAAACAACTCACAGTTGTCAATCGTTGCGAGACGGAAGATGACAAAACAGATTTGGTCTGACTGAGCGCATCAAGTCTGAGTTTTCGGAAATCGTGCGGACAAGTCAATCGTCTGAATCCGCTGCAATAAAACCCGGCAAGTTTATCTGTGAAATAATGCAAAATTTTCTACAAATCGGGCTGGTTCCGAGTGGAATAAATATAACCCCGGAAGACGCCAGAGACTACAGAGGAGTTGAGTAATAATGTGAAATGTCTATACAACCGCCCAGCTCAGTTCAGAGTAGAAAATGTCACTGCTTTCCATCTTTCTTTCCATCGTTTACACAATCTTTCGTGGCAACACATACGGGAAATATACTGCAAATTGGCATCCGCGCTGCCTCCGAAACGGTTCTCTTATCCAGCAACCAGTGGCACAGCCGTTGTCACCCTGACATATATTTCCCGGAATCTTCATGTATTCGTCAGTGTTCCTCATGCTGTAGAAAATCGCAGCTCAGTGAATAGAATATGTGGTTGCTGAATATCCACCTTTCGAGGTGTATAAAGCGATTCCTTGACTTGACTATCTCAACTTAATTTCCTGTGGAGTATCCAATACAGAGTTATCGTCGTTTGTGGGGTCCTGGATAACTGTAACTCATCCTCATCACCTGTATCCTTCACTAAACTATCAGGATTGAACGGATGCAATCAGGATGTGAAAAGATACGATGGGTTGATCAGTGATACTCAAAGGATAAGAACCTATGCGATGAAGCTGAGTAGATTGTTGCCATTTGGATTTTGGATTGAATATTATAATAATAATAATGTAATGATAGACAAAAATGTATTTTCTGTAAGCTAGTGAATAGGTTCGAATTTGCTCTTGGTTTTCAGGTGAAATACTGTTAATTCTTTTACTGTATCCCTGTACCATTGGCAAATATCTCGTTAAATGTGCGTTTCAATGTCAGGAATACTTAGGCAATCACATTTCATTCAAAGGAATCGGCGTTATTTGAGGGAATCATGACCCCACTGGAATTTACTCACTAAGTTCTTAAGGGCCTAGACTGAATCCACTCATGCGATGATCCATCCCAACATTCACGTCCGTACATGGTGACTGATTTATCAATCCATCTTGACGTGATTCACTTTCTTACCTGACAGACAGAGGTTAACTACCACCGGGCTCGCGTCTATGACGTACATTCGATCAATGATCGTGAACATCAAGTTCCCGGTTTGGGCATGGGGAGAGGGGGGGGGGGGGGAGAAACAGCCCTCCCCACCCTGCCGAAACTTTCATCCTTGCTGGGTATCTCATTCAAAAGTTACGTTTGTTTGTGTACAAAGAATTTAATTCGTTCGAACTGGACGGGGTTTGGACAGACCCGGTCCAATCGTTGACGTTTGACAGCAGAAACACCATTCATCCTGTAGGGTTCCCATTGGAATGCGATTAGTTGGATTTACCTGAAGTTACGACGGTTTCACTTGAGGTTGAAAAGATGTAGTTTTTACATTCGCCAGCCTTATTCCGTAATTAAACACACACTTGCGTAGCAGAACACATCCATTGAAGAAGCCATGGAGGTTCACATGAGTCTAGTAAAGCTAACTGACATGTGTCGAGTGCGAACGACGCTGCTTTAACCTAACTTTGGCCGCTGACGTGTGTTACCAATTTAGTGACCGAGTGAAATTCTATTTCTAATTCACATGTGATTCGTTTTTTTCAGAAGTCGATTAACTCCCATATTCGTTAATTAATAAAGGCTGACCGCATTCGCACACTGGAGCAAGTGGTTGACCCCCATATATTACGTTTGTTGGGCATGTTTCACAATTGTCACTAAATAGGTTGCCACGGCGCGCGATTTTTGCCGATGCAGGTAGTGGGTGGAAAAAAACTAGGGTGGTGAAACTAAGATCTCATATGAGGGTATGAAATTCAGGAGACTCGGTCATACAGTTCGCAACAAAGTTTTAGAGGTCAAACTGATAAGAGAAATCCAGGTTCATCAATCGCAAAAAATCTAATGGCAACTGGACACATCGTTGACCCACAAATGTCGTTCAAGCCGTTATTACGTAACATGAACCTAAGGATTTTGGCATTTAGCCAAGCGCTGCTAATCAAGTTACGTAACCCAGTCCTGTGTGCACAAAAGTTCCTTATACAATCAGTCAGACTACCATGGACTTGATTTCCCACCTCACCCTCTCCCCCGCTTCCCTGACTATTGTCCGTCTTACCACTGTAGTTATCAAAACCTGCTTGTATAAATACCAGATTGTTTTACGTTGTAGCGACTGAAGAGATTAGAAGAAATGTTAACATCTCGCAGTATTTGGCTTCTCTCTGTTCTAACGAAAAAATACATTTATTTTATGTTGTTCATGAAAGGTTGGAACAGACCTTATAACTCTACCTTCTGCTTGGGTATAGCTACTACCTGTTAAATGTAAGCTCATTTTTGGCGATGATAGCAACCCATACCCACTAGGTCACTTTGAGTCTGTCTGAAAATATCCACCTGGAGTCAAGCAGGTTCATGTGATCTCTGCCGTCCAGTGTACGGAGTTTTGGCCAATATCTTCATCAAACCAGAAAGAAGACAAATATCGTGAGTTGTTAACATATCGTTTAATCTTCTCAGTCGCTGACTTAAAACAAACAGGCACATCTATAGAACATGGAATTAATCAATTATGTTGAATGAACGTGTACAAGCATACAAAGATCACTAAACATAAAAGGAGAAGGTCGACTCCAAGGTAAGTGGATTGATTGTATCATAACGTTTATGCGCACAAGGTCGGGTTATGTTATCGAATAAGTAGTGCTTCACTAGTTGCCAAAAGTTTTGCATTCCGATTATCTAATAGTGGTTTGAAAGACGAATTGGTGTCAACTATGTGTCTTGTTGCCATCAGATGTTTTGCAACAGATGACCCTAGATTTCTTGTAATCTCTTGGCCATCAAATATCGGTTGCGTCATCGATTTCACCAACCAAATTGGATTATGTTCGGCCATCCGTTGTGACAGCTGATGGTTTTTTCTTCCTATGTGTGCGTCACCGTAACTGCATGTGAACTGGTATACAGTGTGTGAGACGGAATTGGTATGCCAGCCAACTTTACGTTTGTCCAAATCAATTCCACGAGTGGAGGCAATGAGTCTGAGTTGAGTAGCTGGGAATGTTCGGTCTAGAGCTGACCTCAACTTCTTGCGCACGTCATTGTAACTGTGATTACCTTTGAACGCAAGCTTAATGTAGATGGTCTTTTTACTGAGGTTTTGGTTGGGTTACCTTTTGGAAACGGTCTACTGTTAATATCTATAAACCGCTCTGGGTAACCATTGTTTAGCAATGTTCTCCTTAAGAAATCCTCTTCTTCCTTCAGTGTACCTGGAGAACAAATGTTTCTCGCCCGATGAAATAGGGTTCTCACAAGCCTACGTTTGTAAGTCATGAGGGAAAAGCTGGAAAAGTGCAGGTATTGACCGTTCCATGTCGCTTTTCGGCAGTTTGAGCGTTGTAGTGTCCCATTTATCCGCCTTGTAACTTTTATGTCAAGAAAAGCTAAAGTGTTATTGGTTTCCGTTTCATGAGATACAGATAGATGTGGATGGACTGAGTTAAAGTGTTGTAAAAGTTTGAAACACTGGGTGTCCTTTATCCATCGTATCAAGACCGAAAGAAGACATATACCGCGAGATGTTAACATTTCGTTTAATCTCCTCAACCGCTGACGTAAAACAAACAAGTATATTTATAGCACATTGGATTTCGTAAATCACAGAGAACGAACATGTACAGTTAGATACGGGCTAATAGAATTAAAAAGAAGCCACATACGAACAAATTGATAGCGTGGCCATGGGCAGTCCATTAGGCCTAATTCTAGCCGATGTATTTTTAGGAATTATTGAAAAAATCTTGTCAATAATATCTCACAGTCCACCTTGTACAGATGTTATGTGGACGATATTTTTATTGTTACGGAGCGTGAACATTTCGAATCCCTTTTGAGACAGTTTAACTCTGTTCATCTAAATCTTTCCGTATCCCATGAAGAAGAAAGCAACGATTCTTTAGCATTTTTGGATAGTAGAATTACGAGGCGCTTAGACGGTACATTACAGCGCTCTTTCCACATAAAAGCAACATGGAGTGGCCAATATTTACAGTTCTCTAGCTTCTCACCCATGGCTTACAAACGTGGACTCGTAAAAGCTGCGTCCCATCGAGCCAAAAGCATTTGTTCCCCAGATACATTGGGAGAAGAAAAATTCCTGAAGAAAACGTTGCTACGAAACGATTACCGCGAAAGATTCATTGATGTAGTAAACAATCTCAAAAAGATAACCCATCACCAACTGTTCCCAGAAAGTCATTTACATCAAACTATCTTTTAAGGGCGATCATCTGCTGAACAATGTGCGCCAAAAGTTAAAGTCAGCTGTCAACCGTATATTCCCACCTGCTCAACTCCGAATTATTACCTCTACTCGTGGAATCGATTTGGACAAACATGTACATGATTGGCAACCCAATTGTGTCTCACACACTGTATGCCGGTTCACCTGCAGTTACGGTGACGCATACATAGGCAGAACCAACCGTCAATTATCACAGCGGATGGCCGAACACATCCCAAAGTGGTTGGTGAAGTCGATGACGCAATCCACGTCCAGTAATCAGGCGGTCACATGTAACCCGGGGTCATCAATTGCAAAACATGACAACCAAACACATAATTGATCCCGCTTCCTCTTTCAAACCGTTGTTACGTAACTGCAATTCAAAATTGTTAGCAATAAGCGAGGCGTTGCTAATCCGATTACGTAATCCTGTTCGGTGCCCCCAAAAGTTGTTGAACCAATCAGTTCACTTGCCGAAAAGTTGACCTATATTTAAAAAAATGTCTAACTGTATATGTCCATTCTCTATGATTTAGAAATCCAATGTGCTTGTTTGTTTTCCGTCAGCGATTGAGAAGATTAAACGAAATGTTAACATCTCGCAACATATGTCTTCTTTCGGTCTTGATACGATGTTGTAAAAGTGTATTAAAATGTTCATAATCTGTTAACACCTCGTGACATTTGTGTTCTTTCTGTTTTGATGAAATGGATAAAGTGAACTTATTGCTTCAATATCTTCAGGCCAGAAATCGAGCTGGAGTGCTTGGTTTGCATTCTCACTCTCGATAGTGTTTAATTTTTATGCAAGTACGATGACCCAATGGAAAACAACGATTTGATGTTAAGCAATAGTACCGATCTATCGGTGAACAGCAAACGGCGTCGAAAAGAAATTCCTAGACGCACATGGTACGATAAACCGTAGGGCGAGTTTACCACTAAGTCATTAACTTCTAATTTCAGGTTAAATAAACACCGTGCGTGCGCGCGTGTACACCTTCATGGTAAAGTTGACTGTTTCTCCCGTTATTCATTGCACAATGATACATATATCTGTTCCGTAATCTCGGAAAGAACCTTTTGTGTATCATGTTACAGAAAATCACTAATGGAAGATGAACGCAGGGATGCTCGCACATAACCACGCGTCCGCTTACATGAAAATGGCCAAAAAACCTTTACGGAGGCCCAAAGATAATCCCTTTTTATCCGTCCCCTGCTCTCACTGACATAGCAACAGGTTATTATAAATCCTTTGAAATTCCATCCGAACCATAGTGTCTTGTTTGAGCGTTGGTGAGATGGTGATGGAACACCGAACCCTATGTGGGTTGGTATCTGTTGTGGCCTACAGCTGACTGATGCGTTTGTCATACATGCCTGTGTCGAGATTGATCGATTGGCTGACTGTTAAATGCCTCCTTGACTGATACGGATGTTGTGTGACGTGTGAGCTTGTGTCGGTCTGCCTGCCTGCCCTCCTACGTGTTGTCCCGTTTCTGCGTGCTCCGCGGTCTTTGAACCGGCTGCATATTTGCCGTCTATAGTGAACGTGTTGCTCGATTCACTACGGGCTTATCTACATGTGTCAACGTCAATTATGCCATCGATCATTTCTCCGTCCCACTCGCCGGTGCTTATTTCTCAGACGAAGACCAGTGTTTACGTCACCCACATACACATGCACACACGCGGGCGCTTTTCCGCTCGCACACGCACACAGACACCACGATTCATTCCTATTGGCTGTTAGTTATTCTCCTAGTTAGTTAGTCATTCTCCTATTGTAGATTGTCATGTGACGCATGACTATTCAGTAAAGCTACGTGCTCTGGACTATACGTGTTCTGTGCCTTGTCCTCCGGGCTAACTACGTGTTAGCTTGAAACTGTAACATTGGCGACATTCATAAACTGTTGTGCTATCTTAATCATGTTCTCTACACAAACTGTGGAACCTTTGTGGCTCAATACGGCAAACAAACCATCAATGACTGTTTGGTGCAGATGGAAACGTACATTTTGTGACTACATTGAATTACTTTTGGCCCTGAACCCCAGCATACATCTGTCAGAGGATCAGCAAATCAAGTTACTTCGACAACATCTCGGTTCGGAAGGCCAAAGGCATTTTGATGCCCTACATATGTGAGAAAAATTCTCTGGATGACGCATTGAAAGCTCTTGACGGACTTTTGGGCTTTCGAGTGCATGTGCATACCGCCCGTTTTACAATACGCAAATTGCACCAACAGCCGGAGGAAACGGTTGATGATTTCATTTTACGTATTCAGCAAGCCCTTCCAGATTGCCGTTATCACGAGGTACCACCATCCAAGTTCGAAAAAGTCATGGCAACTCAGTGCTTACTGACAGGAGTCTTGGACGATAAAACTCGTGAACGACTACTATCGACGGATGACGGTGCACTCAGTTGGGAGACAGCTTGCGGTATTTTCCGTCTACACGAACACGTAACCAAACGGCTTACTTATTACAAAAAGGAAACACCGAAGATTGTTCAAGTACTCACACCGGGTAAATCTACACAGATGTTCAAATCGTCCCATACGTTTACCTGTTATCGATGCGGGACCAAACACAGTACGCCGTCAGAATGCCGTCACATACAGAGTGTTTGTCATAAATGTGGTAAACAAGAAAACTTATTCCATTTGGGTTCACACACATCACTCCGACGTCCATCACCTGTGCCACCGTATTCCGTCCAACTTCTAATAGAAGGACAGCCGGTAAAGATGGAGATCGACACCGATGCATCAGTAACAGTTATCAACGGTCACGATCTCCCCAAACGACCTCCTTTAAATGCTACCTCCGCAACGTTACAAACTTATACAGGTCAACAAATCCGCGTCCTGGTAACCTGTCACGTTCGTGTACAGCATGGCTCAAAGGATGTGTCCCTACCGATTTTTGTCGTTCACAACAAAGGGCCAAATCTCCTTGGCTGAGACTGGTTGAAACAACTGCCCGAACTAATACAGCATATACATAACTTTAAAACTGCGGACTTGCTGGAACTACTACTGACCCAGTTTGCGCCTGTTTTCGAAGAAAATGTATTGGGAAAACTAGCCAACTTCCAAGTTACACTTAATGTGCGACCAGAGGCACAAAGTTGATTTTTTAAAGGCACGCAGTTTGCCGTTCTCCATCGGGCCGAAATTGGAGGAGGAGCTGCGACGCCTCGAAGAGCAAAACGTCATCACGGTCGTGAGACACTCAGACTGGGCAGCACCGATTGTACCCGTCCAGAAACCAAACCGCTCCTTGCGGATTTGTGGAGACTACGAATTGACGATCAACAAAGAGGCCGTAATGGAATATTACCCAATTCCGCCTATTGAGGATCTCGACGCCACATTGGCAGGCGGAGTCAAGTTTTCCAAACTTGACCTAAGTCACGCGTACTTCCAAATAGAACTGCAGGAAGAATCATGGAAGTTTACTGCGATAAATACGCACTTGGGGTTATTCGAGTACAGTCGTTTACCATTCGGTGTGAATTCTGCTCCGGCAATTTTCCAGCGGGTGATCGACAACTTGGTGAAAGATATCCCAAATGTTTGTGCTTACCCAGGTGACATTCTGATCACCGGGCCGGATGAACACACACATACAGGCACTGAGGACAGTTTTGTCACGCCTCCGTGAGAACGGACTTAAATTTAAAAAAACGAAGTGCGAGTTCTTTGCAGAGTGTTCAGTACCTGGGATATAAACTGGACAAGCATGAGCTACGACCCATCCGCGAAAATCTACGCCCAATTTTGAACGCTCCTGCCCCAAGGTATGTGGGTGTTACAATCATTCCTTGGTATGTTAACACATTACGGTCGTTTTATTCCAAAATGCTCTATGGTTCTGGCCCCATTGCATAAATTATTACATTATTATTAGATAGCAAGTGGCAATAGACACAGGAAGAGAAAGTGGCGTTTAAAGTCGTTAAGAAAGCTCTAGAGGAATCTGAATTGTTGGTTCACTTTGACCCCCAAAAGCCTCTTA
>UZAN01057053.1:0-11728 GCA_900618425.1 Echinostoma caproni
TTCGATCTATTAATTTTATATATTTCGGCCAAGGATGGAACACGCTGATATTTTTCAATTCAAATGCATTATCATACGGAGAATGGTGCACTGTGAAACGACCATGTTGCCTCGGAGCAAGGTCAGCGAATGGATAAAAATAGGAACCACCCCGATCGTGTAGCCTCGACTATCTCATTGTCTAAACCTTCTAAGGCGTTTTAAATTTGTCGGCCATAAATATTGTATGCTACTCCAAGCACAAAGATCCTTGACGATCGCAAAATAAACAGTCTAGGTGTGTGTCAAGAAGTTTAGGTGCCTGCTGTTCAAGAAAAATCAATAGAGTTTAATCAACATTGTACCGTTTGTTCCACTGCAAATAAATCGAATGGTCACGGTCTCGCCTCTGTTGACAATTGGATCTTCCTGTGAATAGAAAGAAAGTTCAAAATGTTAGACGTTTTGTATGTTAGTTTGAGGAGAGTAAGTCAAAAACGAATACTTATTTTACAAAGGCGTTACTTCAACGAATGATTTCAGGATAAGCGACCGCGATACTGTAAACATCAGTTAAGGTGTAGGATTTTTGCATCTTGCTTGAACTCACTCAGGACGTGCATTAGAAATGGAACAGTTCCTCTGAATCCGCATGTCAGTTTAGATAATTTAAGAAGGCATAAACTCTACTTATTGAGTGAAACGTTAAATTTCTGAGAATTAAAGTTTTCTTCTGGGGACTTAACAAGAGCATTTTCCGCTACGATTTCAAAAACATACTGTAAGGAAAAGTAATGATCATATTTTATCTCAACCGTGGAAAAGAGAACCATATTTTCTACACTGGTCTTGTAAAAGTACTGATATCTGAAAATCCAAATTTACATTACCAGAGGTAAATTGGTAAACTACAAGAGCTTTAATGGGGTTCAGATTTCCACCCACAGGTGAAGTATGGATAAAGAAGTTTTACACCGGTACACAA
This sequence comes from Echinostoma caproni, assembly GCA_900618425.1. Classification (NCBI taxonomy): domain Eukaryota; kingdom Metazoa; phylum Platyhelminthes; class Trematoda; order Plagiorchiida; family Echinostomatidae; genus Echinostoma; species Echinostoma caproni. Next base: position 965 of record UZAN01057053.1, read on the forward strand.
GAAACATTATATATATATATATATATAGTCATATTTGAGAAGGAAAATAACACTCTACAAGAAAATAATAAAATCATGACCACCGCAGATCTGAATAGAATCAAGTTGCAGTTCTCTGTGAATGAAGTTAAGAATCACACAATACATTGCAACATTCTATAACATTTGTATGGAGCAAAACGGATACGTGGTGAAAGGGTCCAATAAAAGAAGTTGGTTCAGCTTGCACACGGTGGCACAGCTGTAGCAACCGTACATAGTTGCGAACCTATTCGGTGCGATCGTTGTGCAAACTTGTGTATACAAAGATTATACGGAAATAAGAATGAAACAATTCGAAGTTGCTACTCAGAAGTGGTAGGTCATAGAGATGACCGGATAATTTCTATAGGTTCGCCTCGAAAAGAGCCCAGTACTGTCCTTTCCAGTTGTGCCATTCATGATTCCATCATCCATATATAATGAACGGAAGCAGAAAAATTGCAGAAAACACTAAATGGAATTAATTGTTTTGACCTGTAATGTGGTCTTCATATCCTGGTTCAGAGAAGGCGATTGTCTGGCAAAATGAGGTACGAAAACCCTTCACAAGTCCATAGGTTGAAATGAACGATTCACGCATTCGTCTGTTAGGTTCCCCTGCACTTCGTTATTTGGAAGAAAAGCCGAGTTCGCTGAAAAAAACAATTTTACACTTATCACCTGTGAATAAACTTGCATATTACACCTATTTCCGTCAATATTTATATTGATTTAGATCAGATAGCATCGGAATGTTTCAAGATCAACAAATGTTGAAAAAATATTTTCTACAAATGTCGATGGTACAAAGTTTGGTTAAGAAATGAGGAAGCGTGGCGATCGTACACTGCATCACATGTTGATTTAAGAAAGTTTAAACGCTGTGCACATATCGTTAAACCATTTGACACACTTCGTACAATCTCAGTGTTTTTGTATAACATGTGATACTCTTGTGAGTGAAACTCTGAAAGGTAACATAAACTGTACATTGTTTTACATTTAAAAGCAATGAAATATAGCAAAAAGTGATACCACAAAACATAAATGCTTACCGTTCTGTATCTCCACTTAAAGTGATCTCTGTTCATGGGAGGTGGATACATCAAAAGTCCAAGGATATTAAACACCGTTCACAAAAGACATCTACTCTATTACACCTTTTTGCATCAATATTTGAACGAATCCTATAAGTCTTGAGCCTCGACCGTAGTAATTATGTATAGTATTGTGAATATAATTCGGAATGTGGTTCCGGAATTCGCGCAATACCGATATCCAGAAATAGAACAACTACGTATGGAATAGCACACACATCTTCTTCGAACTGCATGCACTGCGTATTCAATGCATTAGAAATGTATAAATATTGTATCGAGGTCAGTTTCATATATCACATTATGTCAAATGTTGCACTTATAATAAACTGGAGTATAAATTGGGGTGTATTTTTGTAAACATACACCATACAAAATGTTCCAATTAGTTTGCTGATACGGGCACATCGCTCACACATTCTCCAATCAACACGCGGTTCACTGTGCTGCCGCCACACCTCATTTCTTAACTAAGGTTCGCAACATTAACACTTGAAGAAAATAGTATGTTTGGCCATTCCTTGACCTAAGAATATTCCGATACTTTTCGACCTGATCCACAAACAGCGGTATGACCAAAGCTTGTGCGTTGAGGCTAAAAGACTGTGGGTTGTGGCTGAAGCATTGCAGGCTTTGGCTAAAGGATTGTGGGTCGAGACTAAATGATTGTGAGTTGAGGCTAGAGGATTACGGGTTTTGGGTGGGAAAAGGTATAGTCAGCGGTGAGTTCTAACAGCGTATTCGGAATGCTGCGACCTTCCGGGCTATAAGCCGAGAATATTGAGTCTTTATTTTGATTTGAAGAACGAGAATACTGGTTGGAGGCCGAACCTCTAGGCCCGAAATACACTACCTACTCAGTGAACACCTAACCGCATTGATTGAACAGACTTATTCCTTAATCCAAGCTATTCCATGGACATCAGGGTACTGGTATTGTGGCGCTTGTGCACATCTAGCTCCATTTCACTTATGTACAAAATATTTTACATGCTTCATTTGCGAAAGAAACTGTGTTATGAGTGATAGGGAGCACTGGTTAGGTATCTGATTACAGTTGGAACTCGTCGCGTGGACGGGATAGGATAATATTTTATTACCAATAAGCTTGCTTGATAGGTTCCCGGATTTTCAGGGTTACCAATCCGGACAGATTACGACGAGCACTTTTTCCTAGAAAATTACACACTGGGAAGTAATTCTTCCTGTAACGCTTCGAACGGACCATTCGATAACAAAATCGTCAAGTGCTCTCCCACTGTAAAATCCTCGTCGTAACTTGATGTTTTCGCGTCTTTTAACTATCGTTCATATTCAATGCCACGGGTAAATGTAAATAGTATTATTACCTAGATATTTCAGCTATTTAAACGAACTAATATACTTTAATGCCACACATACTAACTAAGCAGAGAAGTTGAACGAAATAAAATGTCCTTAAAATATTAGGTTCCAGTGATTAATGCTGTAAGCAGAATGCCAGTCACCCTGCGAGTATAGGTAATCTACTGCCAAACTCGAATGTGTTAACACATTTCACGAAGATTTTTAAAGCTGTTCGTGAAAATGAAAATACTCCCGTTTCTCACCGGATCAATTGTCCTTTGCTACTACAGTGTATGACAAGTTTATCTGTTCAAGAAATTCTTTCTCATTCGAGGGAATTTCAATGTTCGATGGAAACAATTCTGCAACCAAATCATGGTTTCAGTCATCGTAGTTGTTGATGTCGCCACCCATTAGGATAATAATTCGAGGATTCGAAAAACAACCTAACCAATGCAAGGCACTTTATACTAAACATTGTCTCATAAAAACAATAAATAAGAACAGCACTTGTGGCGAACGCCGTTGACTTGTTCCTTGACAATGCGTCAAATTTCTTGTCTCCTATGACTGATTCCTCCAATGCAGATACAAGGAAGTAGCTAGAAAATCCTTGCATCATTCTCCAATCATTGTTTTAAAGCGTAGTAAAACTTGTTTGTGTTCTGAGTCTATACCAAATAAAAAGCATTGCTAACCGTATTTTTAGGGTATTTAATTATACCAGATAAAAAATGAACTACATTGTCATTTGGAATTACAAAAACACCAGGGACGTAAGCCGGATCATAGTGTAACACACACATGGTGCACTTACGAATATGACTTGACAAAATAAAAATACAAGATGATTCGTTTTCTTTCTGATATATGAAACATTATGTATATCATTGGTTTATGTGTTTTGCTCTATACAGCCAACCTGAGGCAGTGTCATGTAGGAGGCCATGTATATATGGATGACACATTTTTAGAGTGAGCTGAAATTTATTTCTAGTTGTTTCCTATAAGAATCACTAGCCTGATTTTTGATTTTCGAACAGCATTCCGAGGCTTGATATGCAGTTAAACAAATGTATTGTCTTTGAAAAGAATTTGCTGTATATAATGCAGCCTTTCGAAACAAAATCTCAAAAGCTGACAGCAGCTTTGTTAAAAAGGTTTCCACGAAGGGGATTCACATTAGCATCATTTCTCTACGCGTTTTACAAACCATTTCTTCGTGCGTGTCCTTAGATGCTACCGTTAGACAATTTCAATTGCCCGCGGAAACAGACCCGTAAATGGATAAGTCCAAGAGCAACACTCGGTTTAGATAAATAGTAAAGTGACCCGGTTGGTTGTTTAACACCCTGTGGATTGAAACCATATGACTAACGTGACTAGGGCATTTTATCATATTTTTCGGCTTCTGGCAGCCCATTTAATGTAATCAGACTGTGTGCACTGTAACAGCAAAATAAATCATCGCAATTTGTCTTACTAATTCTTCTCAACGCTGTGAAAAAGATCGTGAAACTACCAGTCAATAATCCGTGTTTATCCAGCGACATTCCCCTGATCAATCAGAATCTTCAACGATGCATGTGTCTGATGATCAATATCAGCATCCTAAAGTGACACAGAATGTTATTTTCTAGATTAGATGTATTCGTTATATTATAGAATATCGTGACACAATTTTGATGCAAAATAAAGTGGAAAAGCCACCAAAACGCATTCCTTAATCACTTTGTCCCCCAGAGCTCAGAGGATAAACGTTTCAAATTCAACTCATTACACCGTATTGTACTTATTAAATAAGTCTCAGTAGAAAACATGAGAACACTAAAAAATGTGGGTAAGAGTGTTCGGGAACATTTCTTCTAAACTGAACTGCTCAATGGGACACCCGATGTAATTGTAATTACCATAGACCCAACAAACGTCATACTTAGTGTAACAAAGAGCGTTTGAACTTACTTCATTGATTATGATTCCAGGAAATAGTTTTGAAGGAACACTCCTAGTTAACTGCAAAATAACGGAGCATAGAGTGAACAGAATTGAGTGATACCACGCACGTAAAACCTGTACAGTAATAAGAGAAGTAAACTCAGTGTAAGTATCCCTATTGCACGGTAGTGAGTCTTCAATTGCATTCTTCATTTGCACAAACACCCGGCATATTCTCTTAATAAAGTGCTTATCATAATAATATATAGTAGGCTGCAGTTTACGCAATTGCGATAGGTCAGATTAAGCGTGCACCGGATTGCTCAGATGACACACGCGCACCGGGTTGGTCAATGTCAGCATCTGATGAACAGTCCGTTGTGACGTGATTGGTCAATCTGCTGTGGTTCACGTCGAAGCTTTACTGGTCTGAGAGCTAATGAAGGCGAGTACGCATAAAAATTTCCTTGCAGAGAATTTAACTTAAAAAAAAAAACTATTTTTAACTACTTCGATCCGTAGCACTCTTCGGTAGAATGGATGGTCCAATTTTTCGGTGGGTTTGGTCAGATTGAGTCGGAAAGTATTTTGAATCCCCATAAGGATTCAACGGGATTGGATGTGCACCTGCTGTTACGTGATGGTTATCGAGTAAGCGTTCGATTTAGGCCGCTCGCTGGTTGGTCTCAGTGCGTTATTACCTGACCGTGTTGCTTCACTATCACCCTCGTCTCATTTCTACAATGGTATCACCATTCGCTGCTTCTGATTGGTTGCATTCTGCAGTGATCTGTAAGCCTTTCGTCGTGCTGTGCATCGCTGGATTATCGAATGGGTACACTTGTCTGTTCGTACTCCTTTCTGATAGGTTCCCCGTATCCATTCATATCGGCCTTCGGTCGATGACATTTGCTCGCAATCTGGCCTTTCTCCTGCGACCGCGCTTGTTCATTATCATTGATAACTTTCTGTCAGAATTTTCGCCCACCTAGGGCGCCACCTATATGTTCTTTCTTAAACGAATTACCGACATCTATCCCAGATTCTGTCACACAGCTGCTTCTCAGTGTTTCTACCGACACGTCGCGGTATGAACCTGTTTCTATCTACTTCATTCGTTCACTGTTTAATTAGGCAGATTTCCCACTACCCGCCTGTTTCACAGCCTTCCAAATCCCGGATACATTAGTCTGATGCATGTCGTCTTCCCAGTTTTTTATTATTCTGTATTCGTTTAGAACCAGTTCTGGATCAGCTGCAGAATAGTTCCCAATCGTTTCCAACTGTGCCGTTCTCTGCCCACTGCTTAAGTTGCTGTTTCAACAAGGAATCAGGCTAACCTCCGTACAATTTACCGATTTCCCTCGATCTGGTTCAAGTTGTGTTTGCCATCGCCGTTATTCCGTAGCTTACAGAAGATCCCAGTAGATCTTACACATTTTTATCACACAGCTGATAAGTCTCTTCTTTCAAAAGCACCAGGATAAGAGCAACTCCTCACGCTTAGTTTCGAATCCCAGTGAATTTGGTTGGTATGCGCCTTTGATGTTGTGACGTTATTTCAACTTTTCACTTCCATTCCATCTCTTACCCTGTGAAAACTTAATCTTGTTTAATGCCTACCACCACGGATGAACTTACTATTTCGAAATGAGTCAGCTTCCGGGGTGTTTTGCCGTGTACTTGTTCTTTGTACACTTCGTGCTGTTGATCTATCTAAACGTGTCAAGCTCGACCACAGATCTTGTCCTTCTTCCGAATTATTCATAGAGGATCGTGAAATAGGATAACGCATGTTAGATATTTTTGAATAGCAACAAGTCAATCCCGTGCTTTTGCAAAACGAATTAGCTCCCAACGATGAGAAAGTGGTTGAACAGCGCTTCCAGTACATTTCAGAGGAGAGGACGAAATAGAACACTGCACGATGAATTTTTCAGATTGACTAATGTGTTCCTGAACATTGTGTACGACCCGTGGTCTAAGAATAAATGGTATTTTTTGTATCAATGCGCCGTTTGTGTCCACAAGCTGGCACTGTTGTCTCTCGCTGTATCAGTCAGCTTATTGTGGCTGGTGGTATTGCGGTTTATTTTAGATAAATGTAGTTCAATTTCACGAAACATACTCAGTACTGTTTCCTTTCTTATCGTTTTACTTACATTTATTGAATATATGATGATGCAATTGTCAGGAATAGGGAAGCGGCCAACCAAAGGGCTGCCACGAAACGCCGAATGGGGATGGTAAGCAGTGGTGATAATTTGGTGACCTTTACTACCGGGCAAACACGGCCCGTTACTTTGTGTTAGGTATGAATCTAGTACCAGCACCATCAGTTCTGCATAGCTACGAAATTCATGATCTTACATCACTCAAGTATATTGTACCCCTCGGCAGTAAGACCCATACAGAGTCTGATGCGTTTAAGAGTGCAAAAAGTGCTTCAGAATAAATGGTGTTTCTAAGAGTGAAAGAAATATTTCTATGGGAGTAGGTTGGGTTTAAAAAGTCTTGAAATGCACATAAATAATAAGACCAATTGAAGACTGCCACTCTGTGGATTCTCAACCACTGCGGGGTTTCTGAACCGTAACCACTGCGATAAGTGGTGATCACTTTATGCACAAAAATAGCGAAAGTTCACAATTGCTCTTTTTAGGATATATAATGAACGGAAGTGGTCGCGGTTTGAAAATCAACTGATTCCACAAACCTTTATCGCTAAATTAAACCTTGAACAGATAGTACACTCGTTGGACCGGAATAACGACTTTTCTAACAGAAAGGTCAACCGCTATGTGTATGACTCCAGTGTGCATTGCTTAATGGCGGATCAATTCAATATTGATGACTGGAATCTTGATGAATTCACCAGTCCGTGCGTTGCGATAGAGCAATAAAATAAATACTCCCAAATCATTGAGGTCATATGGTTAAGTGAAAAACTCATCAGTTTTTTTTTTTATTGAGACTGCCATTTGTTCATTTACGACCATTTTATCACCACTGAGCAGACCGTCAGCCTAAAACCAATAAAANTAAAATATTTGGAAGGGGGGCGGGTAGGGGAATGAAAGTTTAGTTTTTGACTCGGATAGGGCATATCCCCTTCCTTCGTCTCACTTATATTGTCAAAAGCGCAGGAGTTCCCGTGCGAAACGGAACATCTGTTCCTGATCAATCGAAAAGCGACGAACGCGAATAGACGCACAATTACGAAACGATCGCGTGACTGACTACCATTGCAGATGTGTCGATCGAGGAAGTTAACTACGACGAACGGTAATCGATTACGGCCTGCCGAATCATAATTTTCCTCGACTGTATCCGAGTATTTACAGAACGAAGGACAGAAGGAGAGCAAATATGCATTGGATGTAACCTCTTTACGTTTCTAAGCATGACTCTGTTGCTTTAGAGATAATCCACCAATACGTCAAACTGTGCCCAGCATCGTCGCCTGGTGATGGTGCAACAGAAAAGTTACAATTCGTCTCCACAGAGTTTTGTCAAGAACATGGTTTTATATGTTCCGTTGTGGTAACGAAATTCTTTCAGCATATTGCCTATGGCGTTTGAAGTGGTATTAATTATAGGAGGATAACAGCATTAGTCTAGACTCTTTATGTATTATGGCTGACAGACTTGTTAACCAGCGTTATGGATCATTAGCCCACGGGTTAAACACAATCAGAATCATTGATCAGATAATATTTAATCAATCAGTTGTTTGTTACATGGACAACTTATTTTATTTGTAAACTCCGAATGGTATTTACCCTGGCGGATTAACATCCCTCGTGGGTATGTATTATACCAGATTTTCTGACAGTTCATGATATTCACTTTTTCCTTCCTTTTGTTGTATGTATAAACTGATACGACTTTCAGGGATACTGAAGCGACCAACCAGAGGGCCGCCGTAAAACGCAGTATGGGAAAGTCCGGAGGTGGTGGTGGGATTCAAATACTCGGCCGCCGTGGCGATAGGCTGGGGCATCCGCTTCACTATATGAACTTGCTGAGATATAAATACTAGAGGAGAACTCTGTCGAGAGCAGGAACAAGGTCCTCTACCAAGATATGACGAGTGAGCATGGTGATTCTCTTGAGAACCACGCTAGAACATGGTTGATTAATTACAACCGGATTAGTGTTTGGCTCAAATTTGAGAACAAACCAAAAAAATAGCATCCAGGCGATGCGGACTGTACCGACGTGAAGTGCAAGTAGGTCATGATAACGGTCACAATATTACGAAATTCTTTGTCAACTTTACATTTCTTTGTAAAAGAACGCTGATGGTGCAGAAACGGATTTATGCTGAATGTAAAGAACATACCCTTTGAATGCGTTCGAATTGTATGAATTGTCACCAATGGATCCATTCTCGCTCTGTTAAATCACAATCAAGAAAAATGGTTTCCTTAAACATTTTGTGCAATTCATCATGCTGTGTCGCTTGTAACCACCAGCTCGCGAGTCGAACAACCCACGTGATATGGTCTTACGCGGTGTATATCCAGTAGTGTGCCCCTTGCGTCATTTGTTTCTGTTACTAAAATATTTCCTCCAACGTTGGTAATAAGTTTCATCCAAGTGACGCTATATCACAGGAACACGCAAGAGGTTGGAATCGTAGATTAACGAATCTCGACAAAGCACGCACTAACTCACCATTGAGCGTCACGCCACGTGACACAATGGTTAGTGATACCTAGCAAGTTCGATCAGATTTCGGAACATCACGAATGCTTCGGTCCAGCATACACCTTTGAGTTTACAGAGGTCAAGGCAAACGTTTCTGTTGTTTTCGGATCACTAGTTAAAAGCGTGGATAGGAACGTGAGGTAGCTATACCTCTATTGGTCAGGCACCACCAAGAGTGAGCAAAGGTCATGGATAGAGCACTGATTAGTTTATCTCAGTTCCTTCCATCTTTTCCTACAGTGACCAGTAAGAACCATTCGAACGAACTGCTTGGTTTATTGCGAACATTTACCTGACAAGAAAACGAACCAAGCTAATGCATTTATTTGTGGCGGAAAAACAAATAAGATACGACAAGCAGGAGGATGGTTGAAAAATGTGGCTTAAAAGGAGATTTTGACTGCAGAGTTCAGCCCCGAGTGAACTGGATTTTTACTCACCTAAAGATTTAGCCACACATCTATAGACTGGAACATTTTTTGGTGAGGCTGGTTGTTTAACTGAACTGAACTATACCCGATGTCATGACTCGCACACATTCTTGTTTGATGAAAAGCTGCGAACCGTTCCAATCCCTCTTTTAGACTGCCACGCGCACGTCTTTGCTGCCTGCATCCCTCATTCACTGCGCCGAACGTGGTCGATTACTTAATATGGATATTATTGGCCCAATCTACTTGACTTAAAGACAGATTCTCGATAGCCAACGTCAGACCTGTTCTCCGAACACCTGCATTGCCATACAATCGCTACTCGCCCTTCACACTCCTGAGTTTATAATGTTATGTGGGTTCACACGTGCAAGCGTGAGTGCGAATTATTGAAATCTACCTTTCCCAGGGGTTATATTGTTCAGCTATATCTTTATCCAAACTCATAATCGTTGGACTTCATGTGCATCATCAGTCGAACAAATTAGATTCCCAGTCAGATCTGAATTCTTGATATGAGTACGTGAAATCAATTAGAGTAAAAACAGAGAAACCGAACCAGGACCGTCCTAGTACTTTTAACCTTGAACTTCGAGTTCAACCTTTCGGTAATCACTTGAGTGAGACTCGACAAAGGACCATGAGTAGAGTGAGAAAAGAACGTCCCCCAATAGAAAAATCTTTTAAAAGCGGTGTTTATTATTGGTTAAACAAGACAATATCCATCGTTCTTTTAGCTTCGGTGCATTTGAATCCACGTGATTTCTAGATGGCTATCAGCAAAACCCTGTAGCTTGGGTGGTGGTGGCTTAGTCGCTGTCTCTATGGTCCAAGGTTCAAACCCCTCCACCGCCACCCAAATTTGGTGATAGGCAGCTTTATGGTCGCCGTTCGATTCAATATCATGCCTAGTCTAGTGGAGCCTTATATGGTTCGCCACTCCATCACTGAACAGCAGATCTTCGTGACTATGGAGTTCGCCCGGTCTCCTGTTCATCATACAAAGATGTTTAATAAAGAAAACTTGAAATCTGAACAAGGGTTCAAAAACTGCACACGTAAGACCACGAATTGTAGATGCAATGTAGCCCTTTGATAGATTACTCCGATGACCAGCCAATCTACGCAATAGCTCGTAAGTGAATCATCACAGTGGGAAACACGCACCATTGAAACACTGGCTTGCTGAATGTGAACTGATTATTTGCAAAAACGATTGCAAACAAACACCGAATATCCCT
>UZAN01057060.1:0-10364 GCA_900618425.1 Echinostoma caproni
TGCATTTCTTGTAAATTGGTAAGATGGTCGAATCATCCCACTCATTTAGAACCTGTTCAACCCCCAAAACTGAACTCGGGAGCTTCGTCAACTGACAATTGAACATCCATCATCACATCTTGTGAGGTAACTTTTCCCCAGATTCCGGTTCCAACGGATTGATATTGACTCGCAGTATTTGCTTAGTTTAAAGAGGATTTATGAGGTCCAATGTCGATGGGGACTGGTTTAATTGTACGTTGAAGTGTTCTGCTCATCGCTTAATAGGACGTTGGGAAAACCCTCTTCCTCATCTTTGAAGTGTTACAACCACGTAGATGGTCTCGTGGAGGGAATCACAAATAGTCATCCATAAAATAACAGGTCCCATCAAAACAGCGATTATGCAGGTAGAGAAACAGAGCACAGTCGGTAACGTATAGGAAGTAAATTATTACATTAATGGCATTTCTATTCGTAGAAAGAAGGGAAGATAAAGAAATACATGTGCACGATGATTGGCTGTGTTAAGACCAATCATCTCAGTTGGGTTATCTTCGACCTGATTGTTTTTACCAGAATAAAGGTGTTTTTGGAAGCAATGACTGCTTTCTAGTAACAAGCATAATCCCACGTGGGAACCGAGAGTAGATGACCAGCATGAGTAAACAAGAAGGTTCAAAACTATAGCATAACTCATTCATTTCCGTCTCATGTCCAACAAATTCCTTCTCGGTTCCAGCATGAATATCACGGACTTTGTTCCAATGAACGCCATGATACATGTTTACGATTGCCGCCTTTTTACTCTAGCGTTTCATCACGTATTATGTTTGTTCTTATCCGATGTCCATAAACGAAAGAAATGTATACAAATGTAGACCACTGAGATTAACGAAGGAGTCGGGAGGCTATTGGACGAGTACAACTAGGGAATACATTCGCTAACCGGGAGAACGGCCAGAGTTCTCAGTCACAGCCTTTGATCTTGACAAGAACCTGACATCAAGGCTAAGATAAGACATGTAACTGAGTCGAGTATTTCCCTATCGTTAATAGTGAATAGGACAGTTCGAGTTGAAGCCACAATTTGGAGGAGCATAAGAGTGAAAATGTTTTGATCCTACGTTTGTATCTTTTAAGATGTCAAGATTTCCGTTGACAAAGTCATCCTATATAGTTCATTGGGTCAGAGAAAAACAAGACAGACTGAGTCAAGGTACAGCCGATTCGTGATTATAACGGTGAACGGCTGAATGAGCGACCTGTACACCTGATCAATATATTTATTGTTCAGAAAATATCCATGATAAACAAAGATATCTTTTGCGCGACTTTCAAAACAAACCGTTGTATCAGAGATTGGTATCTACTACGGACGCACGGTTACCAGCTCGATTGAGAAATAGGCTCATAAAGCATTATACACTCAGTGTCATATCAGAAGAGCATTTTATTTGTCTGAAGAAACACCTATGTCCCTCAAAGTTACTTTTACTTTATACGAACCTTTTCAGCACAAGAACGAACTGAACCCTTGCAGAAAAAGATATGCGAATGTGATTCTACGCGCGGCTATTGGCTACGAGAGTGAGGAAGATCTTCATGTGATTATGAGTTCATTCATTTCCACAATGACTAAATAATACGTAAAATCTAAGTCTTCGAAAAACGAACAACGCCACAATTTCCACCTAGATAACGCATTCAATGAGAACAGTGACTTGGAATTTAGATTAGTCACCTGAGGATGACATCATGATACCTTTGCAGATAAAAGGCATAAAATAAAGTAGAGTTTCGTGTTTCATTACACGAATAAATGGTCGTTGTTATTAAGACACCTGGAGTTAAAATATGACGAGCAACTCAGGCTGACAAAAATTAAATGAGGTCAAAATTAGTGGTATAAGTGCTATAAAAGTTTCATATACGTGTTCGCGACTATTTAGAGAAACCATATACACCGTAAGTACGCAGTATAGTTTTGATTCTCATTAGAAATGATAAAGAAAACACCTAACATGGGAGTGATTTCCAATCATTTTCAAATAGTCAGGCAGTTCCTATACGAACAAAACGAAGTATGTATTTGGCATTTTTTTCAGCTAGGCCCCCAGTTGTTTGATGCATAGAAATACACACTTCTATCCGGTCCTGTCGATTCAGATAAGTGTGTGGAAGAAGAAAAGACGGAGAAACGTATTGATTGAGACCGAATAGAGAGCACCGTGTCAATCGTTAAAAATGGTGACAATTGCTTATTGTAAGAAAAAACGATATGGTAACGGGAACTAGGTGAGACATTTGAACACCGGTGGGGACCCAGCTGAACCCATATGAAAGATAACATTTTGATGGGATACGAACAACTTCAACCACAGATTGATTCTTCGAATTGACTGCTTTTCGGACCCAAAGAAACACAACCAAAACAAAACGCAATTTGAAATGAAAATTATAAGTTATCATTGATGTTAACCATCATGCATGCAACGAAGAATAAACGAAAAATTACTGAGATATGAGGAAATTGTGGACGATAAAACTCACGGGAAGCACCTCCATTTTTACCAAAAAAATCGAAAATTCTTGGAATCTGAAAAGAAAAAAAATAGGAACAGACAATAATAAAGCCCGTGTTGTTTCATGTCGGAACTTCACTGATGCGTGATCATAATGCAAGATTAGCAACCGAAAACAAGAGAAAACCAAGGAGCAGAAACAGTAAAGTGATTAAGGACACTAGTAAAAACAGAAAATTCGAATAGACCATTGCTTAGATGAATGTAAATTGTTCCACAATAGCCTAAGGAAAGGAAAGCATATAAGACCAGGGGATGGTGGTTTGCATCCGTGACACAAATGCATGATAGCATTTCTCTAAACAACTTTTGGCCTAGTTGGGTCTCATCAGCGACACAAATTCGCCGACCGGATCGAGCCCGGGAAAATATAGGTACAACGCAAGCTTACCATCCATTTCACCAGGTCGAAATAGAGGAAAACGCATCACCATTCAATCAAATCAAATCATTCACTGTTTTCCTGAAAACCTTTTAACCGAAAACAAAGCCACACTGATGTTTTAACAATTCACGTCTCATTGCATTCAAACGTAAGCATAGGATGATCATTGGGAAAAAAATTTCGATAGGAGATTCCATAAGAAAATAATGGGAGTTAGCCATTTGTGAACAAGTCGTACGATCCACGGCAATAACAAAGCGTCATTTTAGAGACTTTGGTTGAAATTGCATTGGGAAAAACATAATGCTGCATTTGACGCACTAGAAATTTGTTCGATCTGCTTCCTAAACACGAACAACAATGAATATTCACTGATTCCAAGGGTACTCAAACAAAAACAATCAAATAAACGAACTGACCATCTGATTCAGCCAAGTTGATACCAAAGATACCGGACTCACAGTATAACGATCGATATAAAAATCGACATCAAATCAGCATGCATTTTTCACATGGACCTTGCTGAGAAAGAGACGACCGATATTCGGTACGTTAGAGGATAGCGATAGTTCAGCACTATGTGATAGTGTGAAGGCGAAGTAAGCTGCTAACCGCTACAGGGCGAAACATGTGTACAGTGTTTTTCAACCTTTATTCAGCGAGTTGCTTCTCTAAAGGGGAACATATACATAAGAACCAAATCCTTTAAACTGTTTTGAATAAATAATGCCTATATTAAAAAAACTAATGAAATCTAAAACCCTTAGGATGATTGCGGGATCCATCCCCACATTGGGTTCAATTTCATTATGAGTAACGCGCGAAGCTGTCAACGTCGAACTTTTAGAATTAGAATTGCACAAATTGGTTATCAGATCGGAAAAATAACACAAACTGTCTGTGTGCTAAACTCGAATGATCACTCAGCCTGACGTTCAGTCGTAAGAATAGCAAAACTTCATGAAGCTGGCAATGAGTAGGAAGGATGGCACTGAGCTAAATGTGAAGGATCGGAAGAAAAACGGCAAGAAATACATGTTTCCTCCCGACTAAAAAGGACTACCCAACCAGCGAAACAACAATAAGGATAAAAGGGGTGGGATTGGGGGTAAAGAGAACAATGTATAAGAAACAACTAAAGAGAACCCAAAGAACAACAATATAGTTGGGTTTTTATCACTGCCCTTGCTAATACGATTCTATGTTTGTTCGCAAGAACAGAGTTGTCAAACTCACTTATTCAAGAAATGCTCCCAAATACTTCAGATGCGCGGTGCATAATCTCAACCGACAAACAAATCCAGGGTGTTAATGGAAACATTGGTACAAATAACATTGGCCGATCGGCTAAACGGAAGCCTTATGGTAATCAGTCACAAAACGTTTTAGGTGCAGTGAAACAAACAGTATTTTAAAACACAAGCTAACAAAAAAATAAGGAATGCGCCTCTATAACCAGGCTTCGAAAACAGTATCCAAACATATCTTCCAGTCACTTGGGAATAGGGCTTGCATAGAGATACAAACCAATTATTATTATAAAACCATGCACGACTGTCTGACATCATTCGATTAGCACTGAAAATCAACTTGTGATGGACTGGTCAAGTGAAAAGATGATAGATGAATGGTGGAGGAAATATTTAGTAAATCAGTGAAGTTCTCACAGTTCAATAAAAACCCAATGAGGCCTATTTATGCGCCCGTTAACCGGTCTTTTTCAACCTTAAATCTACATTCCGTCGAGAAAACCGATAGTGAAAAACATACCGCTTCTAAGTGTCAATGGTCAATCGTATCTCGGGTGTGTGAGAGAGAGAGGAAGTCAAAGAAACCATTGGCAACAGGAATTAATCTTCTTGTCACTTCTCATGATCGTTTATTTTCCGTACAATCACTTCAACTTCTCTCACACACCTCCCAGCAGCCCCTTGGTCCGATTTGTGTTCTTACTCCGCACACAATGATTGTCAAACACATTATCAAGACTACTGAAGTAATCACATCACTCAGTTATTGAAAATGGAATAGACAAAGTGGGCAAGAGGAGAAACAGGACAACGATGGGGATGATCTGAAAAACCGGGCGGATGGTAGAAGACAGATTGTAGATGTTCACGCCCAGAAGTATTTAAAGGCTAATACAGCACCCTACTTAACTAAGGAGCTTAAACAGATTCAAAATAGGGAAGTGTAAATGACATGGAGAGTGTGAAAAAGCACGGTCAGCAGTAAAATCAAGCAAAACTGACTAACCGGACAAAATAGGGGCACGGGACATCAATCATTCAAAAGAATACGTATATACACACTCGCGCGCACGCACCAAGCTAAAACAAAGTTATTTTCTCTCCTAGCTAATTTAATACATTCCTTCGGCCTTCCGAAAAGGGCTGATTTGGGCACATTACAAAATATTTATAATTTAATCACCATCGTTGTTCTGGTAATTTTCGTCACGACCAACATAAGTCTCTCATCAATCAGCATGACAGCGGCATAAGACACCATTGCCGACTGTTAACCCGTCAGCTGAGAGCACAAACAACAGATGGGAAATTCACATCCAGGCAAACTGCAGAAATTGAGAGACTAAGAGAGAGAGGCGGATATGGCACCATGGAAAAGAAATTGGCAGGTACTTCTTTTTCATCTGTCTTTCGAGCCTAAACTATGCTGATTTTATAATCAATCACCAAAAGCTATGAGAAATAAGCATTTCGGACGGAATCGGAAGTGATCCGATTGGTGTTTCATTCGGAAAGTGGCAGATCATTACGGTAGATATCGATCAGTCAAGAAGTGAAATGTGTATAATATACAATGAGCAGCACCATACATATATATATATATATATATATATATATATTAGCGAAAACCAGGAGAGACTCAGCTGATCAGAATAGTTTTTACTTCCTCTGCAAACATGTCGGTGCAGCACGAAAATGTTGAACTAACGGAACATAATAGTAGAAAGTGGAAATTTCGTTTGGAGGTGTATTCACCTAACGAAGCGACCTAAAAATTGCCTAAGAGATAACTAAGTCCAACTGATTTTCCCAAGCGTAACCTGGAAACGCAAAACATATCTATTATGTGTCAATAATGGAAACGATATACACGATTACTTGACATCAAAATGAAGGCGTTCCATCTTTATTAAACATGTCTCTCAGTCCCTTTGTTTTATTCCATTGAACACTATGTGAAACGTGAGGTAATTAGCCGGTGGATAAGAAATCAGGAATAATTATTTGCTACTCTGCATCTTTACTATGTACAGAGCCTGAGTACATTATACAACAACGGCGATGGGCAGACACTAAATCATTAGCATCAAAGTTCGCAACTGTGATGTGTTCGCGATTACGATTTCCAACAGGAAAAAAACTCAATAGGGGTTTCAATATTTGATATCATTATCTAACTGGAAGGTGATTAACCCAGAGCGATGTCCAGAATTTTCGTTTAAATGGTGAATTTTACGCTTGACTTGGTTAGTTATTCCTTGCGCGTAGCTCCAATAAAATTCGAAAGGAGCCTGACGGTGTGATAATTTTGAAACACAAACCGTGTCAGTTTCCTTGAACTGAGTGATTTCACCCTAATACAGGAGATGTCGGTGTGAGAGCCTCGGAGGGAGACAAGGGGAGAAACCCCGGTGAACTTGAGCCGTAAGCGTCACACACAACAGTATGAAAGTGGGAGAGGACACCATGTGCAGTTCCCATTCGACGTACGGAGAATTCATCACTAGCAGTAACAGCACCACCACTGAAGGCTTTAACAAAACAACATATGGCACATGGCCCACAAAAACAGGCCACTACTGACAAGCGCGCGCACACATTTGTGAACAGAATATACGAACAGTTAGAACTATTAAACCATCCAGTCTAGTGGGTGAACGGCGCTGAGAGAGAAAGAAGCAATACGAAATGATTAACGAAACAGAGTGTAAGGAAGTGCTGAAGAAAAAATATACCCTAGAATCCAAAAAGCACACTACGTAACGGATTGCACGCAGAACGAGAAATGACACAGAGGATCAAACCCATCAAGGCTTGACAACAAGTCAGTCAAACTAAACTATAGCGATGTGAAACACGTAATACAACTTGTCGCGTCACACACTCACAAACAGAAGCTGGGGATGCATGGACGGTTTTTCGGTTCGTACAGTTGTCAATTTGTTCAGGTACAAAAAGCAGACAGTAACAAATATACCCGAGTATTCAACCCAGTGACAACCCTTGTTGTTCACTACCGACTCCCCTTTCACCGCAGTCAGTTCGCACCCTTACTTTCGAGGTGAATTCAGCCCGCATCCAACCGGACTTTGGTTTGTTCCTCAGTTCGCTACCATTTACTGTAGGGGAATACAGTGTGTACTGTCTCATCTATCCGGATGTGTGCCAATGTGTCTGTTCGAATTCCTTTGTTGACGGTGGCCAATGCTCATTCATTCACCGCTATTAAAGCATCTTTTTTGGACCAAACACATTGACAGTGTCCGCCACCATTTTGCGTTTAAAACAACTTGGTATAAACCACATGGTTGAATCTTCTTTCGTAAATCTTTCGGTCTTCATGCGATGGACAAAGAAGACCCAGAGTATCAGATTTTTTTCGTGCCCTAACCATACAATATGTTGTTTCCAAAAGTCGGACTACTTCTGATCACGTTTTCATCAATCCCTAGAATATTTATTATCAGTGATCGTATGTTCCTTTTGCTGATAGACGATCTAAAGACCTTATATATTCACTGCGCAATGAACTGACCATATATATTCCCTTTAGTCACCAATCCATTTTGATATTTTCGTGTTTCTAATAGGTTACGGGCGCGTTATTGCTTATGGAAAAGATGGGGGAAGGGAAGTTGAATTTATCCGCTTTTTATACCCGTATTACAGACTCCGTTCGGGGTGAATAAGATAATAATATACTACATTATTAGTTATTATTATTCTATGCACATATATGTATGAATGAACCAGTATTTCTGAAACCAGGAATAGTTATCTTCGAAAAGGCCCAGGTCGAAACCTCAGTTCCATTACTACTGGGCTCAAGTAACCGAACAATCTATAGTGAGTATTTCTAACTTTCAATTACTGTATTTATTTGCGGTCTCGGGAAAACTGATTACACTGATCATACGTAAGCTTATATACACATGAATGGGTCCTTTGAAGCAATTTATCTGCCAAACACGAAATCCCTGGCTACCGAGTGGTTTTGGGTTTGTGCTTTAACAAAGGTTGCTTATGGTTGTCGAACAGCAACATACACTTCAGATAGAAACATGAGTATTGTCAATCAAAAGGCCAACTAAACAAACGCGATAAAGTGAGTTATACACAGGCTCAATAGTGTATACAATGGCTGACCAACTGTGGTCATAACGCAGAGAATGTGCATCTTTCGTGATTATTTATCCCCATTCCTATACATGACAACGGATGTTGTCTACGATTCTGATTTCTGGGGATAGATTGATATTCGCACATAGATCAACGATTAACAATTCATTGGAGCCCAGTGAAACAACGACATAAGAACGTTCTGAAATACACTCAAGTCGAAATTGCGTACGTTTCTATTATGAACAAAACTGCAGATCGGTTTTACCGCATTCCCCTATATTCGTTCAATCTATACACAGCTCACAACTCAGAAGCAATGTGCGTATACTTGTGTGATGGAAGTATAAGAATAATCCGCCCTTCCTCCCTCCATTGCTTTCAGTCCCTATCGTCAGAATAGTTGACTCGTGAGCGTCACCATAGTGATTGAAGAAGAGCAAGCCAAATGGAACGACATTTTAGCACTGCATACTGAGGGTGATTGTGTATGTGTGTGTGTGTGTGGTCAACAAGGCAATCCATCAATCCCGACTGATTTCCGAAACCTTGGAGAGACAGGGGGGTTGGCGAAGAGAAAAAATATCTAGTACGTATACTCGTGATAGTGCTATAGCCGACCTATCGATACACATAAACACACACATGTGAAGACCATACACTTTCTCTGTTTTGGAGAAATCTGTGTCTACCAGACCGGTTGGCGACTAGCAATCCATCTTTTATGGCGTTTTCTTTTCTCGACCTCTCATCAATTGTACCCAGGGATTTAGTAAAACGTAAAGATGCGACGGTCATGGCACGACGAACTGGGCGCACCAAAAACCAATCATCCATGACCATACAAACTAAAATGCTGTACCGGAGTTGAAACTATCAGCCAGAATGAAAAGCAGAGAAGGGAAAGAGGATGTATATCAACCCGTAAGACTACGAAACACGCAAACGCCACAAACTTGATTTCCGGGAGCACCTGACCAGCAGTGCATATATACTTAGTTGTCTATGGCTACCATAGGAAAAAAGGAAACATTAGAAGAACTAGAAAATACAACAATGTGAAAGGAGGGAAACAGTCTAATGAATAAATTTATTTTCGAAGGAAGGAATAAGGTGTTCGCCTGTTGGATGCAGTGCATACCTCATGCTTGTATCGTGGCGAATAGGAACCCACAGAAAATGGTATTGATATATGGAGAGGAGATGGATGCATGGGAAAGAGGCAAAGTAATATGCGCGTGAGATCACGACCAGTAATAGCACAAGCATTTACTACCGTCAAAGGTGAAATAGATCCCAACTGTCAGGCGATAAAGGAACAACTTTCACGGAAGTAGCGCATATGCGAGTATAAGTGCGTGCCAAACTTCCTCATACACAAATACACGTAGGAAAACAAACAAACAATCCGGCCTAGTGTGAATAGAGGTGTCAAACTGACGTTCGTGTTCTTTTGACATATATATGCACTGGTCCAAAATTCAATCTGATAGATGACTGGTGTACGTAGGTGAAATCGGGGCGAACACACTTGCATCTGTCAGAGTTGTGGTATTCATTTCAGCATCAGATTCAGTCTGACTTACAAACTCCAAATGGTCCTACCCCGTAAAGGATTCTTACGCTCGATCCGCGGGAAACGGAGCTCGGGAGAAAAACCAAACGAAGAGCCCGAATTATTGACATGTCAATGACGATACTATTGTACACGTCTAATTCAATTTACAGCGAAATGCGATGCAAGCCAACTTTTGAAGAGCCTAGTGACTATATGGAAAAGAAAAAGCTTGCCACTGCTAGTGTAGCGCACTTGATGGAAGTGAACGAAACGTACCATACTATCAAATGATATATCAACTTTCATTGGTTGATTCAGTTGTTTTACAATCACAGAAATGAGTGAAAATGAGATGTACTGATGGCAAGATGATTAACTAAATCTGGTGAACTTGGTTAATGGAACGAATATTTGATGTGATAACAACCAAGTCAAGTTTAAAGCGCTTAGAGACTGGTGTCTTCAATTCAAAGCAGTTTAAATAACTA